>JAKTSW010000044.1:0-121864 GCA_030580435.1 Babjevia anomala
GTTGTGTTGCATTGGCTAAACGATAATCTACATTCGCGTTACTCATCAAATCGTAGGCTCGACCACTGACATATTTGGCCTGAACTAATGTGTCGGGCTCTATTGTTGACAGCGGTTTGTTTCTACACGAGAGCGAAGGTTAGATAAATCGGTGTTTATGATTAACTTAGATATCAAGTAAGGAGGGTAATATATTATATAACGAAATCAACTCCCGCTAGAAAATGGTGTCGAATGGCTTATTATTCGTCCCTCATAATTTTCTGGGAATCTTGTTGCTGTTTCACATCCGAATTTCCTCTGCGAGAGGTTATATATCGACCTTCGAGATAATTTGAAAGATGGTCTCTGATTATAGAATCGGAGGTGTTCCTGTAGCGTTACTCAATGATGTAGAGCTGCCAACGGTTTCATTCACTGCAAAAACGATACCACACTATCTACGCAAATACTGGGGTCAAAGGCGATTTCTTTTTTCAAAGTTTGATGAGGGCATATGGATGAATGAAGAGTCGTGGTTTAGTGTAACTCCGGAGGCCATTGCTTGGTAAGTTTCAACAGGATCAGTGGTATCAATGCTTTCGAATATCATGATCGCGCCAAATGGAAATGCTGACAGTTTCGATATCGTATAGTACAATTGCACAGCATATCTACGGGAAGATAGAACCAAAGATCATCGTGGACGCATTTTGTGGAGCCGGCGGAAATGCAATTCAATTCGCAAACTACTGTGAGAAAGGTGAGCGCATAGTTGACAGGTTATGAATGTCGGTAGCTGATAGACCTGATCTCTTGCAGTCATTGCAATTGATATCAATCCGATCACGTTGGCTTGTGCTAAGCACAACGCCGAGATATATGGAGTTTCAGACAAGATCGAGTTTGTTCTTGGCGACTTTTTTGAGTATGCGTCGGTTCTGAAGGTACTTTGTTCATTGTAAGAGTTCATGTCCCAAATATTAACTGCATATAGGCTGATGCTGTGTTTTTCAGTCCTCCATGGGGAGGTGAGTGTCAGATTTGCAATTTCTCAGCTAATGGACCTGCACATAATGGACTGCACAAACCAGTAATATGTCGGGCCAGTTTGCTAAATTATCCTAGGTCCAAGCTACCTTTTCGATGAGATATATGATCTCAGCAAAATGTCTCCGTACTCTCTGTAAGTTATCTTCTTCAATATCTTGCAATTGAGTCTGCGCTTACAGCTATCGAACAGAAATACACTTTATGCGGCAGGTAGCCAGATCAGCAGCAACTTGGCAATATATCTTCCGAGAAACGCGAATGTTCATCAGATAAAAGACGCCATGAAGCTAAGCGACGGTTGCGACAACGTATGTCTGATCTCTTATCTCTTCAGTCGGTCCAAGTGCAAGGTATGTTGTTTTTTCAAAAATTCTTTACTGCTTTTATTCTTGGTTACTCATTATGAACTCCGACTCTCTAGGCTATATGTGCATACTATAGTGATCTCGCCGACTGCCGACTAGTGAAGCGTCATGAAACGGCCCCTCGAAATTACCGTATATGTTAATCTTTGGCCAAAAAAAAGGCTCATCCGTTGATTTGTTGTGGTAGTAGTATAGTCACGGGATACGGATGATCCGAAGTGGTCATTGCGGCAACGCCGAGAAATCTCTAATGCAAATCCAGATCTAGGCAACTGTGGCCACGCGAGTATCCTGCGAAACTGGATTAGCTTTGTTATATGACTGAATCTTTCGCAAGCGCTATCGTACGATGAAATCCTCGGTTTTACAACAGTCAAAGCGTACAGTTTTTTGGATCGAATTGCTAGTTTGCTTGGGACATAAGTTTTTGGCACAGTACTATGTTATTTATAAAGTCGACATCTTCTAGTAAGCCAGAAATCTGGCGCCAATGACGTTATATCCTTTTTGTTATTATTGCCTCTCAGATTATTTAAGGCTTCTAGATCTAGAGTAGACAGATAGTATTCTACAAGAGAATGGCACATAGTGACAATCAAAAGAAACATGAACATTTGTCGAGAAGTGACGCTCAAGCCAAGGCCGAGCAGTCTTTGCAGGACCAGACCAATCTTCTCCCCAGATCACAGCTAACGCTCGTTCTTGTGGCAATGTCGGCGAGTATTTTTTTTGCGTTCGTTGATCAGAACTCGCTTGGAGTGGCATTGCCTACGATCGGACGTGAGTTGGACTGCCGCAGTACGGTTTCGTGGGCAGCG
The DNA here is from genome assembly GCA_030580435.1 of Babjevia anomala. Lineage (NCBI taxonomy): Eukaryota > Fungi > Ascomycota > Lipomycetes > Lipomycetales > Lipomycetaceae > Babjevia > Babjevia anomala. Next base: position 2,216 of record JAKTSW010000044.1, read on the forward strand.
ACATCTGCGTTAATCGCCAATACTACCTTTCAGGCACTATATGGAAGACTGTCTGATATCTTTGGCAGAAAATATATCTACCTGTCCGCCCTGCTCGTGTTCGGAATAGCAGACACTCTCTGCGGTGTGGCAAGAACTTCAACTCAGCTGTTTGTGTTTCGAGGATTTTCCGGCGTGGGAACTGGAGGTATAGGTTCGCTCACAATGATTATAATGTCAGATATCGTGACATTGCAAGAACGTGGAAAGTATCAAGGAATATTAAGTGGCATTATCGGTTTTGGAACGGCGACTGGACCCTTCGTTCAGGCAGCGCTGACAGACTCAGTGTCATGGCGAGTGTTATTTTGGATCATCGGACCAATGAGCATCGTTGGAATGGGAGTGACATACTTTATCGTTCCTGCAACCATGCCTAAAGGTGATTTAATGAATAAGGTGAAGCAGGTTGATTATTTGGGAATTGTTCTGTGCTCAATGTCGGTCATTCTTATGCTTGTGCCGATATCAAGTGGAGGATCTGTGTACCCATGGAATAGCCCAGTGGTAATTGCTCTTTTGACCATCGGAGTTATATTATTTATCGCATTTCTTTATGTGGAATGGAAGATTGCCATATTACCTACCATGCCTTTGCGACTGTTCACTAACTGGCCTGTTGCGGTTATGATGACGCAAAATATTTTTACTGGCCTCTACTACTATGCCCAGATCAATTACGTTTCCACGTATTTTCAGAATGTCCGAGGATATGGGCTGATCAAGTCCGCAGCATTTCAAGTAGCATTTTCGATCACTCAATCACTATTCTCCATTCTCATGGGTCAATTGATGTCTCGATACGGGAAATACAACTACATAATACGCACCGGATTTATTTGCAGCGTAATTGGTACTGCAATGCAATGTGGGTTTAGCAGAACAACAAGTACTGCCTATATCGTCCTTGCTTTGATGTTTCAGGGTGCTGGAATTGGTGGAACTTTTCAGCCGGTTTTGGTGGCCATGCAGGCAAACGCACCAAAGTCCGATCGTGCTATTATTATCTCTGTACGTGGGTTTATTCGAGCTCTTGGTGGTTCAGTAGGACTCGCAATTTCCAACGCGTTGTTATCGAACGTGCTTATATCTAAACTCCCATCTGACATTCCCGAGAGCATTTCCAGTATGCTGAAGCAGTCTGCTCTTTCTCTGCCTGATTTGGATTCGCTGACGGAAGAGCAAAAAGATGGGGTGCTTGATGCTTATATGGAAGGTTCAAGGGCAATTTTTATTTTCTTTGTTCCCTTGATGTTCATATGCGCCTTTCTTAGTTTCACGGTCAAGGATATTGGGCTAGTCCGAAAAGAAGAAAAGATTCAGTTGCCTGAAAAAGCACACGAAGTTAGAATGGATGAAAAAAGCCTGCGGGATAATAGCGGGAGTCTCAAGACAGATGATAATCAGTCCAATGAGGCAGGAAACAAAAACGTGGAGATGTCATCAGAGAAAGCTAAAGAGCCCGATCTAGAGAACCAACTCGGCGAAGGTTCAATTCATTCAAAATAATTGATTTTTATATATTGGATTTTTAATTGCTTAGGATTCATTTCTTGACATTAGTGTCATACAGTTGCGGTTGCTTCATTCTGTCGTTTATAGTAATTTATTATTCTTAATAGTAATGTATTAGGTTGCTTGTCTTTTTTACCTGTCTTTTCATCTTTCTTTTTGCCCTCCTTCTCATCTTCCGTCTGGCCATCCTCTGGATCCTGAACGCAGTCCCACTTCCGCTTTCCTAAACCCGACTTCCTCTTTCTTTGCTTACTATTCAGAGGTCGAGGGTTCTTGCGGTATTTCGTGGCCCTCACCCTATGATTGCATTTTGGGCACCAGTAAGATGTCCGAAACGCCTCAAGGAGCACAACATTAAAGCTCTTTTTGCGGAACAAGTCTCGGAAGCCTTTCTTGCGAGTAGGTTCGTGATACTTCTTCTTGGAGTTATTGTAATTACCTATAAGTATTATCACGTCATCACCAAACTTGCTCCGCAAGGCGTTAGCAAGATTATCGTCTGCCTGCTGGCGCTTTCGATACCTCATCCAACGTGCCTCTCTAAACTCCATTTTAAAATAAAAAGGGAATAGAAAAGTGTTGGCCTGTCCCCGTATCTGTAAGGATGACCGGAATTCCTGCAAATCGACAGCGGCATTGTTGGTGGACGACAGCTTCCTCATCCAACTATGATACTCGGCCCTTAGAGGCTGACTGCGGTCTCGTATGAGATCACCCTCCATAAGGCAGTATTCTTTCAAACCGCTCTCTCGCCTGTCCTGACAATAGGTATACCGAAACTTCTGTATACCTTGATGCTTTTGTTGCTTCTTCCGCTTCGCAGCCTTTTCCAGCTTCTGCCTTTTTTTCCTCCTGGCTCTGTAACGAGCCCTCCTAGCCCTAATTTTGTTTTGAGCTAATCGCTCTGAAGTGTCCACAGAATCATCTGGAACCTCCGCCAGAGTTGGCTTGTTCGTTTCTGGCATGGCTTCATCTGCCAAGGCCTCGTCTGCCGGGGGCGAAAGCGGCAGGCTCACCAGAATCGCAAACCAATGTCGAGAGCTCGCTCAATATATGGAGGAGGTCCCGATGGTTGGGGTCAATCACTATGACCCGGCCTCTGCTCTCTTCTCGATCTTTTGCAGAAGAACGTCCTAGGCGAGAAAAATGCGTTCACAGTTTGGATCTGTGAACACACTATCTGGTCGGCGGCAAATGGCCGAATAACCTTCAGTATTTGTTAAGCTCACTGATTTTGTGCTCCAAGACTGGGATCATCCAGTCCTTTATAGACTTCAGCATGCTGATTATTTGCAGATCTATACGATGTTTAGTTGATTTTGGAGTTGCTAGTGCAACAATCTTCATTCAGCTTGCAATATATAGCTGAAAGTTTGATCTGTCAAATAAGTGGATTAGAGGTGTAACTTGAGCGTATGCCTTCATGAAGCGGGGTAAGGGTTGTTGTTCTCAGAAATTAAACTTACCTAGACTCTTGCACTGGCTAAAAGCACAATCTACGTTCCCTTTACTCATCTAAATGTATGCTTGACCACTGACATATTTGCACACGGGTTTGTAGAAACAGGAGAGCGAATTGGTCGCGGTGTTTGAGCGAGAATAGGAAATGACATAATTAGATATCGAGTAAGGAGGGTAATATAGTAGATATAACGAAAGTTCATTGCCTGTTTCGTTATAGAGAATATCGTTATATCGAGATTTGACCACTAGTTCGGAAAAAATGAATATTTTGGAGATCGTTTGGGACCTTCAGATTTACATTTGCAACACCGAAAAATTTTTGTTGCCAGCTCATTTCCCAGTGAGCAATAGTTGATCGAATCTCGAGTGGTTTTGTATTAGCTCGGTCTTTGCCGTTTTTCGATCCTTTTCTTCTTATTTATTTTAGTCCAGATCTTTGTGTTCTGTGCCATTCATTGTATTAGTTTTCGCATTTAGAATGTCGGACAGTGAATCAGACTATGATTTAACGTCCGCTATAGCGTTAGGTTATGACACCGACTCATCTGATATTGACGATACAGCGAGGAGCGGTAGAGTCAACAATAAGCGAGAAAACCCAAATAAGCTGCCGCTATCTAACAAATTATCCAATAAAGATGCAGAGGAGACTGACGGCGAAGACGACGAGGAATCATTTATCAACTCACTCGGTTTTCGGCATGGAAACTCCTCCAATCTAGGAGCTGTTGCCAAAAAGAAAGCGAAGGCTCTTGGTCCTTTTGCCTCTCTTGGACTTACACCAGCAACTTTGAGCGCAATTCACAAAAAGGGCTATCGAACGCCAACTCCTATCCAGCGCAAGACTATACCTCTAATTCTTGAGGGCCAGGACGTTGTTGGAATGGCAAGGACAGGTTCTGGAAAAACTGCGGCATTTGTTTTGCCAGTTGTTGAAAAGCTGAAGACCCATAGCGCTAAGGTTGGAGCACGAGCTGTTGTTCTATCGCCCAGCAGAGAGTTGGCTCTACAAACTTTGAAGGTCTTCCGTGAGTTTGCCAGGGGAACTGATCTCAAAGCCGTTCTGCTAGTTGGAGGAGATAGCTTGGAGCAGCAATTTGGATCAATGTTAGGAAACCCTGATATGTAAGATAAAATAATATTTTTTGTTGCTAAACGTATATTAACTTGTTAGAATCATAGCCACTCCTGGACGTTTTCTACATCTCAAAGTGGAAATGAACCTAGATCTAAGCTCTGTGGAGTATATAGTGTTTGACGAAGCCGATCGTTTATTTGAAATGGGATTTTCGATGCAACTTGGATCGATTTTAGCAAGCTTGCCCTCTACGAGGCAGACTCTGCTCTTCTCTGCTACTCTTCCTAAGTCATTGGTCGAATTCGCTAAGGCGGGTCTTCATGACCCTGTGCTCGTTCGACTGGACGCCGAAAGAAAAGTTTCGAATGAATTGGAGGTAATGTTTTTCGCTGTGAAGACTCAAGAGGTCGATGGCGCATTGGCCTGGCTGCTACGTGAAGTCATAAAAATGCCAACGAAATCAGAGCTGAATCTACCGGAAGATTTAGATATCTCGTCAGAGGAAGATGAAGACTCTGAGACGGATGCCAATAGAATGGGCAAAGAAAAAAAGAAGAAATATAAGAAGAAAGGCATGAGATTAGACAAGGTACCTAAAGGCAACGAGCTGCTTTCACCTTATTCGACAATCATATTCACGCCGACTCGACATCATGTCGAATACGTTGCATTTCTCCTACAGTCATTTGGATATGCCGTGTCATACATTTACGGCTCTTTAGATCAACGTGCCCGTCGCGAGCAACTTGCCCGATTTAGATGCGGGATGTCTACAATTCTTGTTGTGACAGATGTAGCTGCTCGAGGAATAGATATTCCTATTCTTGCCAATGTAGTCAACTATTCATTCCCTGGAGGTCCAAAAATTTTTGTTCATCGTGTTGGTAGAACTGCAAGAGCTGGCAGAACTGGCAGAGCATTCTCACTCGTACGCGAGAGTGAATTGCCATTTCTTTTAGATCTAGAGTTATTTTTGGGACGGAAACTTCTCGTCCCGTCTGACATTAAGTCGAATACGAAGGGTGAAGAAATTAATTACACGGAAAATCTTATAATTGGTAGTATTCCGAGAGATGGACTAGAGCATGCGTGCGAGGACGTCACAGGCATACTCGGAAATGACATTGATCTGAGGTCAATGCTAGAGGTGGCTAAGAAGGGAGAGAAATTATATCTCAAAACACGAGGAAGTGCGTCTCAAGAAAGCGTGCGTCGCGCAAGAGAAGTAGTGCAGTCCGGTTGGGATGATCTTGCCCCAATGTTCCGTGACTATCGCGAGACAGCACGAGAAGCAATGCTGGCGAGACTTTCCAATTTCCGTCCACCTGAGACTGTGTTTGAGATAGGTAGACGAGGAGGACACAACGAATCGGCTGAAATTATGAAGCGCAGAAGAAAGCAAGTATTACCTATACAAATGCATGCTAGAGAAAATCACATGTACAATGTTGCCAAAAAGGAACTAGCTGGTTCTTCTTACGTCAAGGATAGGGTAGAAAATGAATCTCAGTCTGAATCTGAATCAGATAATAATAATGATAGCGAAGGAAAGATTCAGAAAGACATTCAAGCTACAGAGTATGCTTCGGAGTCTGATCTTATGTCCGCATTTAAAGTTTCTGGAGCGTCGAGTAGCAAATCCGGCGGCAAGCGCAAGCAATCATCTGAATTAGAGACGTTCAGGAAAAGGCAAAGGTCTTTCAAGGACCCGACGCACTTCATATCTCACTATGAGCCTCAAGCTCAAGCCGAAGATAGAGGCTATGAGGTTTCTTCGTTTGCTGATGCAGCAAGAGGTGCAACGTTCGATCTGGTTGCAGACGATCGTGAAAGGCGTGCCGCAGCAAACAGCGCTGGTGGATTGAAATGGGATAAGAAGAAGGGAAAATATATACGTGAGCAGATATCGGTCGTAGATTTCAGCGATCCTGCTAACAATTTGGCTACCGCAAGAGGCGGTCGCCCTCTCAAGGGCAAAGCTAAGAGAGGGTTGATGATCCGGGGCGAAAACGGTATCAAGATTCCAGCAACATACAAATCTGGAAGATATGATGCCTGGAAGCAAGCGCATCGATCTAGAGGCATGAGAGTTGGGGAGACAGAATCCGCTGGAAATGCTCCGATGGAGGGTCCCGGTGGGGCAGGCGGTGGTAAGAGATATCAGCATAATAGCGTTAAGGCTCCGAAGGTGGCAGACAAAACCCGCGATGACTATAAAGGACGTCAGAAACGAGTCAAAGAGGCAGTGGACAAGGGTATGCATGTGAAGGGATACGGTGGTAGTAAGAAATGGGGTAATAACGGAGGAGAGTTGAGAAATGCGGAACAGATGCGCAAGTTGAGAACAGATAAGGAGAAACGTAAGGAAAAAAACGCCCGACCACGAAAGAAAAGAAATTAAAAGACATTTTGGCACGATTTGTTAAATATCTATACCAATTCATTAATTTTCAGAAGTAAATATATGTATATGTACAATTCTTTCTATAAACCTCGCGGCATCCATCATAAGTAGGACTGATCTCCATTATTTTTATTTCGCTGCAAATTTCTTTTTTTTTTTTGAAAAATATAATTTTGTCGAAATAAATATGAGCTCTAATAACCGTCTATTTGTCTCTCCCTAGCCTCTCCATATCGTCGTCGGTTAAATCGTAAGCTGGTCTAAAGCCGGATGCTCCAGCGCGCTCTTCTCCCAGATCTCCTCTTAAAGCAGGATTAGGATGCGTATCTTCAGTCCCTCCAAGAGAAGTGTAGCCCAGGTCGTAGAGCACACAATAGTTTAAGTTCAAGGCACGGATGAAGTTCCAGATGTCTTGATAGTGCCAGTCAATTACAGGATGAACGCGCATGAATTGAGGCCATCCTTTGTCTGTTTGATCGAAGAATTCGAGGTTGAGGCCATTAGGATCTGTTCGACGAGTGCCTACCAATATGGCTTTCACCTTGGGGCATATGCGTAGATAAGATTGAAGAGCAGATTTCATTGGTGTTGGCAACCGAACAAGGTTAAGAGAATAATATGATACGCATTCGGCCACGAAGTCGTCTACTTCGAAGAAGGAATTTCGAGCGTGAACGTAGATTGTATTGATTTTGCGAGTATCAGAAGCACCACTGTCATTGCTAACACTGTTTCCAGTGGCTTCGTATAATCCATTGTCACTGTTTGTTTGGCTTGATGATAGAATTTTTGATTTACCATTATGTCTGTGAAGTCCAACAAGGAAAAGGACTAGGAGAACTAAGCAATCTTTTCCACCGTTGAATGACAATGCCAATTCCTCGAAGTCATAGCGCTCTAGCGCAGATTCAATAACTTCCAGTGTTTCCTTGACCCTTTCAACGGTATCTGTCAATGGGTAGTGGCTTTCCGCCGAGAAGAGAGGAATGGCCGAGTCATAATCAGACGAACCCGCAGAATCCTTCTTGACGCTGCTTAGGAATTGGTCCACCTTTTCAGCAAGTTCGGCACATTTGCGGGAAAGAGACGGTGAAGGTGAAGGTGAAGATGTCATTGTCATCTACAACGACCTATAGAGAAGAAGAGAGCAAGCTTTTTAGAATGTGATGATCACCTTTTGAGTTAAAGGCTGTTCAGGGTTGTAAGGTAAGCCTGCGCCAGAGATTAATTTCGCCGAGTTGACGCGTTCTTGCGGAATGATAAACGAGTGCAAAAGCGTAATATCTTCAAGACTAAAAGATAAATGAAGCACTTGTAGCGAGGATGATGTGTTCAAGATAACGCCAAAGATGATAAAGTGGATCCTGCTTTCTATGAAGTGCAAAAATCAACAATTTGTATCTTTATTACCGATTGAACACAGAAAATAGAATAATAAAGCACCTAGCAAAGATGCGAATTCGCGGCTACCATATCGTAGTGAGAACTGTTGTAAGTAGCGAAGAATTTCTGGAGATGTCGAGAGCGTCTATTATCGAGATGCAGGTTGAATTGGGAATATCGGAATCTAACTTCAAATTAGTTTAGCGAGATATCGCCATCATCACCGCCACCGCTGCATTCATCTTTATAACTAGTCCACCACATCTAATATACCTTATCAACAAGATATACCGCCATATCCTGCAGATAATTAATCTTCTATATCATCAATCAAAAGATATTCGCCGTAATATGTATGGAACTTTCTTTGATGGAGGGATAATGAAAGTAAATTACCCGGCCTCTCCAGATTCTGCCTGCCTAAATTTCTGGTTAGGAACCTTGGTTGGGATTGTGAGTAACGTCAACAGTCCAGCGGATGCCAAAATTTTTAGGCGAAATGATCAGTTTTATATTAGTAGTGAAAAATTACATGTAATATAAGGCGTGGCCTCTGTACTTCATACATGAGGATATATTAATGGAGTAAAACATGCCCTAAATCTCTCGATATGCAGCAAACTATCATCTAACTATAATGAATGTAATGTCGTAGTTTTAGATTTATTTTGTGATGTTTTATTAATAGACCATTCCCTTGGAGCCATCGAATTCGTTTATCATGATTGCAAGGTCCTTGATGACTTCCTCTAATGACCAGTGCCCTGCCTGCGATTTCCGTTTTTGAGGATATGGAGATATCTTGATTCCCCGAAACGGCTGATGCCCATCAACTTTCTCTAGTCTTACATAGTCTAAGGTGAGTCCTCCTTTCGGTACTCCGCCCGTCTCTTTGACTTCAACTAGAATGGTTTGCCATTCTTGTCCGCTAGGTCCTACCGGGATCTCAACCTCGGCCATCTCCACTTCGGCCAGTTTATCAAGACACAGTCTTGACGAATGCAGATCCTGCTTTCCAAATTTGCAAGATGCAAGAGACGATCGCGAAGGACGTCCCTTGGCGTCTCGGTGTTCTTCATCAGCCAGTTTCACATTGTACTCGACTGTATCCCTATCCCATGGTCTTCCAGCCTCCAATTTCAGGCCCCAAATCATTCTATAAGTTCCTGGCGCAATTTTTATGTTTCTAAAGACATGTAGCCACCAAACAGACCTGTTTCCAAGCGTCAAAAGCTTACCGCACTCACTATCGTTCGATTTGACCACCTTCCAATGAGCATCGTGTAGCCATATTACCCCCCAATTGGCAGTGTCAGCGCAGTAAAATTTCCATTGGTGCGCCATAGCCACATATAGCGCACTCCATGGAACCTCAGTGTGACGACGTTGTAGATCGGAACAAAGTACGTACCCTTGCTCAAAATACTCTGATCTGAGCTTTACTTTCCATAACGAATCGCTCGCCAGAAGACCACGTATAAAATGAGAGGTAAGTGATAGCGCATGAATGTCTTTTATCGAAAGATGAACACATATTTGCGTTAGCGTTTCAACTGGCAAGTTATATATAGGTGGAAACTCAGTGTAAACCGTATTGTCTAATGACCTCGTAGTGGATGTTGAGTCGGAAGATGTGGCTGAAGATATCGATCGCGTCGACGGTGTACGATTGAATAGCGGAAGACGCATTATAAATAAATGCCAGAAATATCACCTTTAATAATGATCTTGAAATATCTGAGGATCATCAGATGGCCTAAATAATTGACTCGTTGGTTCTACCGAAATTTGAGCTTGTGTTGGGAGTAAAAAGGCGGTGATGAAAACACGAACTACTTTGGGTAAGGGCAGTTGCCGAGATGTTCATTACGATTCGAAAAGATATCTACTTCAAAAATAGTGAAATATTTCCGAGTGGATTTTGCTTTCTCGCTCTCAACTATTTCACGATCTCCACTGACACAAATGTCGCAAATACTAAGGCCCTTTTTAGTTTGCCGTCCCCTTCGGTTGTTCATTCCTTTGAGCTTTCAGACTAGTAAACGTGTTCTCGTCCGTCCAAGTTTGCCACGATATTACACCTCTCCCTCGTCGTCGTCTCCCTCCGAAATCGGCCACGGAAGCATTAAAATAGATAAGCCAACTTACAATATCACATTTACGTGCAAGAAATGCGAACACCGATCATCTCACTTCATGTCACATCAAGCTTACCATCGCGGTACCGTGCTTATCCAATGCCCTAGCTGCAAAAATCGACATCTGATTGCGGATCACCTTAAGGTAAAAAAAAAAGGCAACACATTTAAATTCTATGTTAGCTAAGAGTTGCTAATTTTCAGATTTTCTCAGATAAAAGCGTAACCTTGGAAGATATATTAGCTGAAATGGGAGAGGAGATTATCAAAGGCAAAATCGACGAAGAACAGACGTTCCAATTTGAAGCAGACCCGCCTATGGAACTTGAACCTCCAAAATGAGGAACAATAAAAAATACCCTGATATTTGTTAACATTGAAGTTGACAGGAATTCTCTTGTTGTAGTCTAAGATATTGCGATTTGGTGGGAGTCTAAGCTATCAGCAAACGTATCTTGTATTTAAGTCAAAACTACCAATTGTACATAGTTTAATAAATATTAATAGCGATTTCAATCTGCTTTTCGATTTTCTAGTTACTCATTGGATTATCGTTAAAAAGGGTTGTTGAGACGTCAAGCCTAAATTTTGATTATGATGCTCGATTTGAGTTGGAGAGTATGGAAGAGCCCCTGAGTGTTTAAACCTCCCGATCTCCCGCAAATGAAGATCGATCTTCCAGTGAACTGTATGTATGTGTATTTTAACTCTTTCGAGACTTCGTCGACGTCGTTATCACTTTCTCAGTATAACCAAAAGCAATGAGTAGCCGTAAGATGCAATTTTGGGTGCAGGTACAGCGTCGCTGGATCCAGCAGAATATTCGTCCTTACGGCTGTAGTATTTCAGGATTCAAATATTATAATTTCAAAAAAAATGCTTTTACTACTCGAGACCAAAATGTCCATTCCAGACATTTGTATAGTACTTCGGCACCTAGTCCGCCTCCACCTCCTGTGGCAGAATCGGATAAGAATTTGCGCTACAAGATTACTCTCGAATGTCCCATGTGCTCTGCTGAGACAGAACATTTTTCTTCGCTTGAGGCAATGAATAACGGAACTGTACTTGTTAGATGCCCGAAGTGCTATCAAAATCACCTCATAGCAGACCATCTGGATGTATAAGCAGTCTCCCTTTATTTCCTCTTCTGCGTTGAAATCTTCGCTAACCTTTTGTCATCAGATGTTTCCCGATCTACCTTCGACAACAGACTCTCTCATCCACGTCGCCAACCGAATCAAGGCTGGTGCGCATCCTGTTCAACACCTGAACGTCCTCGAGTACACTCACATTCCACAAATGACCAGTGACAGAGGTCTATTTGGCTTCATTCTCGATCTTGAAATGCAGGAAACTGCATATCAGTCCAATCGTGCCAATGAATCCAAACCGATAGTGACCGAGAATATAACGAATTTTAAGGACTTCTGCATCGCAAATCCTCAATTTGGCGGAGATAAGTTTGCATGGTCGGTTTTTGCGACTCACTTTCCGGATCTGGAGGCAAAGGAGGACTTTCCTTTTTCTTTGCCAGAAAGAATGTCGGACATATCAGATCGCGAACTGCTAAAGGCATACGAGAACATATATGACGAAGACAACATTGAATTAGAGGATCAAGAAGAAGAAGAGGTTGAAGAGGATATACAACGACTGGTAAATGAGTTGGTTCACGAAGACGCCGTGAATTTTGGCGAGAAGCGAGAGGGTCAATTTTCCAACGTAGGAGAGCAGGAAAGTATGGTGCTAGAAAGATCTCATAAACGGGAACAATCCAAAAGGCAACATTTGAATATACATGTGGAAGATGAGCAGGAAGAGGAAATCGTTGATCACGAAGGAAATGAGTATTTCGAAGAAGCCGATCATGATGGTAAACAAGATTTTCTGAGACAGCTTCAAATGAATGGTATGGATGATGTTGATCTTGCGGACTTCGCGAGGTCGTTCATTCCTGATGGTTGGGATCCAACGGAAGCTGTTGACCTTGCAGACGCACAATCTGACGAAGGACCAACAGAGCGCACTAACGATTCAGAGAAACCAAATCCTGAAGAGATTGACAATGTGCTGCGAATGCTCAATGGATTATCAGGACGCAAAAATAGCTAGCTACAAAGCACAAGAAGCTTATACTTGTTCTACCATTTCATTGAATCTATCGGAGAATTGTAATCAGTTTTGGAGCCTAACTGGGCCATTTGAAAAGTCTTATTATTTAATTAGAGCATCCCCTTGTATGTATCCTATATTATGTATATTATTTTACTTGGCTTTTTGAAAGTCCACTAAATTTAAATCTCAAAGATATCCAATAATTTTAAACGCCATTATGCAATCTTCCCTTTAGCTCACTGAATACACCAATCCAGACTTCTTTTGCTTTCACAAGATTTAAAAATCTCACCCTTTCGTTGCGGAGATGCGCCTTATCGCTAGCTTGCCCACATGGCACCTGAGCAGCCGGAGCTGACATAATGTTTTCCAGGATTCTGACCCCCGGAATTGTGCCACCTTCTCTGATAAATAGAGGGGGTGCTGACATGTTCCACACTAATTGAACTTTCTGCGCGAGCAGTTGGAAACAGTGGTTTTTATAGTCTCCGAGCCATGCATCTGCACAGTGAAGTATTTCCACAGATATATGGTTACCAGATTCTAATTTCTCAAACTGTGACCGTAAGTAAACCGTCAAGTTACTTATAACACCAGCTAAAGACTGATCGGGCACAATACGTAGCGATATAGATGCGGTGACACGACGCGGTATGATCGTGAGATTACTACCTGATGATCCCGAAATAGAATGAATGGTCAACGAGGGCATGCGCCATTTCGCAATAAGCGAATCCTTTTTCAGAGGTTTATCAACCCGGCTACAGATTTCATCGTAGAGCTTGTCTTCTTCGTCTGATAGGTCCTGGAGAGGCTCGTAAAAATTTGGTATTAGAACTTTGCCTCTATCGTCTGTCAGCTTCGCAAGAAGTTTGGTCATATCCACTAGTGGTTCCCTGGCTGATCCACCATCAACTCCGGAATGGAGATCCGGCATGTCCGATATTATCTCAATGCTAGCGTGTATAACTCCGCGCAATCCAAAATTTATACAGGGAATACTATCATCAAGCCAGTATGAGTTGGATAATAGGATCCAATCAATGTGTCCTATCAAATCTCGATTAAGCATGATAGCCTCCTCGAAGCCAGAGCTGCCTTGCTCTTCTTCACCCTCAATCACAAATATAATATCATTAGATAACTTTTGATTCTGTAGGAGCTCGGCAGCCGCAAAAATAGCAGCCAAAATTGGGCCTTTATTATCTGAGACTCCCCGACCGTACAAATAGCCGTCGATGTTGGTCATTCGAAAAGGATCAGTATCCCACTCAACAGCATCTGCATTCACCACATCATAGTGTCCGTAGCATAGTACTACTGCTTTCTCATTCATGCGGCGGTTCGCTTCAAACTTTGCGTATACGATCGGATTGCTATTATGTTCAGTAGGAATGAGCTTCGAGGTAGCCCCCAATTTTTGGAAAAGCCCTTTAAGAAATGTCGCGCATCTCCTGCAGTCACCGATAAAGTTACTGTCAGATGAGACAGTTTTGAATGCTACAAGATCGTAGAGCGAATCTAGCATTTGTTGGCTGTCGCTCTCGAACGCCTGTGGCTTTGCAGCGGACAGTGGGGTGAGAAATGACGTTAAATTCCATAGGCCAATTGTATTATCACTGCCGCCAGTGATAAGTTGATCCACGCGACCCTGCTTAATAGTGATAGCTGAGAGAACCAATCCGTCGTGAGCAGCCCACACACTGGGATAAGTAAGCTCACGGGTCCATTTCGTTATACTTCCTGTCAAGGAACCTGAAAAAATGTAGTTTCCATAGGAAGTGAGAGAAAGGACGTCACCTCGGTGACATTTTATGCTCCGTATCATCTGTAATGTTTCAAGGTCCCAGATACTGATTTCACCTTCCGCCTGACCCGTATAAAGAAAGGATCCCGTGATGGTCATGCAAAGAACACTCTCTTTATGTTGTAAGCTTGCAACCCGTTTGAGCATTATATCTTCTTCGGACAATATCCATACATTGACCACGCCGTCACCGCCACCAGAAAATAAGTATTCAGTTCCGGAACGGATCTCGGTTAGCAAGCAGTAGATAAATCCGTTATGTGCGTATTGATATACATTTCTTGCTGGTACTTCAATTATTGAGTTTGCGATCTGGACTTCCTGCCCTGGAGACTGTTGACGCAAGCTAGGTTTTCCACCTGGCCCCTTTGAGTCAAAAAATCGACTCCATCTGTTTGCCGGGAGACCCGAATTATCACAGGAGGCATACTTGTCTATTGTAGTAAGATTACACCACTGTATACTGGCATTCTGAGATCCAAATATTACTGTGTCTAGAAGGCGAGAATACGCAATGGTGAAAATATCTCCGACGTCAAAGCTGGAGTAGATTGTATAACATTCAGTCAAAGTATTGGTGTCCCATATTTTGAGAATCGAGTCAGAAGCTCCCGAGAAAAGCATAGACCCATCTGCCGAGGTGGTAAGACTCAACACGCTGCCTGCATGCCCTTTAAGAGATGCGCAACGTTGATAAGTATCGAGATCAATCACTAAAATTTCTTGACCCTGAGTTCCAGCGAACAGACGATTTCCGGCGACCGCTAAAGAAAGCACTGAATCCTCATGTCTAAATCGTTGAATCTCAGAAGGGCGATTCTGCCGGAAATCTAGTTCGTCGTCAAACATGGCTGCTCTAATATTGGCGCTGCTAACTGAATTGCTGCTTAGCTTATTTGATTGCTCCATTTGCCAGCCCCAGTTTTTGTTGAAATTTTGTCGCACCAATCTTATTTTTAATGTTTCTTCGGGGCAATATTTGGTCAAACGAATTACATACTTTTGCAAAACACTACCAAAAAAGTGCAAAAATGCCGCAAATAAAATAGCGGGCTCTTAGCTTTATATAATGATTCAGTTAAATTTGAATACTCAAACGTAAATCAACCTAAATTTATATATAGATAATTTCAAAAGATCTTTTGTTATGCTATCATCATAATGGGCGGAGCTTTTTTACACGATTTTATGCACGTGATCACATCGCGAAAAAAATTTCTGAAAATTTGAGTTGAATTGAGTCATATGGTAGAAACTCACTATTTACCATTCAGCAGCCGCGCAAACCGCAATTTTACTTGGCTTCTAAACATCATTTTAATTGTTTTGGTTGCTTATTTATTTTTCATCACTTAAATTGAAACGCTTTATTTGTCTCGTAACTGCGAAAGATAATGTCAGAGTTACAACGTGTCGCAGAACAGCTTGCAAAGACCTATCTGGATCCTGTTACAGGTGAGCAGGTCTCTAAATCGGAACTCAAGCGACGGGAGAAGCAACGTGTAAACGATTCCAAGAAGGTAAATTTCTTGTTTTCAATCCTTTGAGATCTTGTTTAGATGCTAATTAGGTAGGCTCAAAAAGCAACTGCCAATCCTACTCCAGTCAAGAAAGAGGCAGAGGAGGAACTGACACCGAACCAGTATTTTGAGATTCGGGCTCGTCAGATTGATGCCTTGCGCAAGTCCAAAAACCCAGATCCATATCCACACAAGTTCAATGTGACGATACGAATCGATGAGTTTATAGAGAAATATTCAAACTTGAGTAGGGGAGAAATTCACCCTGAAGAAACTGTCCAGGTAGCTGGTAGAATTCATACTAAGCGTGAAAGTGGATCCAAATTGAAATTCTATGTACTTCATGGCGAGGGCAAGCAAGTTCAGGTTATGGCACAGGTTCAAGACGTCGAGACGGCTGAAGGTTCGGAAGACAATCCTTTAGAATTGTATGCTGAGATGCATGAGTATCTGCACCGAGGTGATATTATCGGAGTAATTGGTTATCCTGGACGTACTCAGCCCAAAAAGGGCGGAGAGGGAGAAGTCTCAATTTTTGCACGCAAAATTGTTTTGCTGTCGCCGTCATTACATATGCTCCCCACTGAGCATTATGGATTCAAAGATCTTGAGACCAGATATCGTCAGCGGTATCTCGATCTCATGATGAACAATGCAACACGAAATAAATTCATCATAAGGTCCAAGATCGTATCCTATATGCGTAAGTTCTTTGACTCTAGAGATTTCATAGAGGTTGAGACTCCAATGATGAACATGATAGCCGGAGGGGCTACTGCGAAACCATTCATTACTCATCACAATGACTTGAATATGGATCTGTATATGCGAGTTGCGCCTGAGTTATACTTAAAGATGCTTGTTGTTGGTGGCCTTGAGCGTGTATACGAAATTGGAAGACAGTTCCGTAACGAAGGTATCGATCTCACTCATAATCCGGAGTTCACGACTTGTGAATTTTATCAGGCTTATGCAGATGTATATGATATAATGGACATTACAGAGGAATTGTTTTCGGAAATGGTTCATGATATTACTGGCTCTTATCAGGTTCCCTATCAGCCCTCCGGTCCTGATGGCGAGACTCTCACTCTTGATTTCAGCAGACCATGGAAGCGTCTTGACATGATCACCACTTTAGAGGAGCGACTCGGAGTTAAGTTCCCTCCTGGAGATCAATTGCATACCGATAAATCTCAAGTTTTCCTCAAGAACCTTCTGATTAAGCACAAAATCAATTGCACTCCTCCACTTACCAGCGCGCGGATGCTTGACAAGTTGGTTGGAGATTTCATTGAAGATACTTGTATAAACCCAACGTTTATTACAGGCCATCCGCAAATGATGTCTCCTCTAGCCAAGTATCACAGATCGATACCTGGGATTTGCGAGCGATTCGAGGTATTCGTTGCTACTAAGGAAATATGTAATGCTTATACTGAGTTAAACGACCCGTTCGATCAGCGAGCACGATTTGAAGAGCAAGCTAGACAAAAAGATCAAGGTGACGACGAAGCTCAGTTGATCGATGAGACGTTTTGCACCTCTCTTGAGTATGGACTTCCACCCACTGGTGGTTGGGGTGCCGGTATCGATCGCTTGGCCATGTTTTTGACAAATTCGAGCTCTATCAAAGAAGTTCTATTGTTCCCTGCCATGAAACTCGAGGCACGTACAGATAAGACGACCACAGAGATTGATGCTGAAGTTGCTTAGATAATTAATGGAACTTAAGCACCCTTCTTTGATGCGTACGAGAACGCATTTATATTATTTCTTTGAACATATCATATAGCTTTTATTCCACTGGAGTCGTAATACATGGTCTGTGGCAAGCAATCAGTAACAGTTTTATTTTGAAGAGAGGAAGTTCGAATAAATAATTAATTCTGTAAACGTTGTCTTTACTATTACGTGAGTATGTACAAACCAATACTATATGGTACATAGAGGGACAATGATAGAATTTAGAAGTTCATTTGAATTTTCTTGATAAATCTATTACCATATTCGTTTTGCAGCCATTTGAAACCTATCCACGTTCATCAGATCAATCTTCTTTCGCTCTTTTCGTTCTGCCATTGCAGATGTATTAGCAGTCATGGATATACTAGATGAGTTACCGCTTCCAATCTCTGCTGTAAAATCTTCAAGAGGTGCATTTATGTCATCAAGTATGCTTTCATCGATATCCACAAGACCCCAAATACCCCCTTTTCTTCTGCCAGGTACAGTTTCATCATTCGGCTCAACTGTCAATTTACCAGGATCATAAGAGACTAAGCTCTTTCCCTGCTCAGAAGTTGTCGAGCTGGATATTTGA
This sequence comes from Babjevia anomala, assembly GCA_030580435.1. Lineage (NCBI taxonomy): Eukaryota > Fungi > Ascomycota > Lipomycetes > Lipomycetales > Lipomycetaceae > Babjevia > Babjevia anomala. Next base: position 20,005 of record JAKTSW010000044.1, read on the forward strand.
GGCTGCTGCTGGGGCAAGATTCTCGCAGAACAGTATCGAAAGAGCACAACACCTAGGCACATTCTCATAAGCACAGCTAGGCCAAATATACAAGTGAGGAACAGGACGTATGCGGATGTTTGTTGCAGCGAGGAGACCATCTCTTGCACAACAGCCAACTCCGTCATATTTGTTGATATCACATGGGGGAAAGTAGAAGTAGCAAGATAGTAGCTGTATATGTTTTTAAAAAATCCGGCTGACGTAGTATCCGAGGAGATAAGACTTGAAGTGGCGTGAGTTCTGAGAACAAATATTGAACTAAATATAAGATTAAAAGTTTGCATGCAGCTTTTTATGCAAACACAAGCAAGAGGGAAAAGAGGAACACCCATCCGTCGAGTGAGCTGCCCTTGCTGACTGCCTCCAGAAAAAGAGTAATTGAGGTAGTCTTTGCAGTAGACGTCCAAGTAGCGTGAATAAAGCTTCGGCTTCAATTTGTTGAATTTAGCAATGTAAGAATGCTTGAGCCAATCAACGCAAACTTCTGAACCCAGGACCACAAATGCCGGTCCAAACAACGCGCCAATAAACGAATTCCAACCGGTTCGCGAAGAAGGCGAGATGTCACCAGTTGAAGTTGCCACTTCCACAATATTGCGTGCGCCGATTAATATGAGCATGATCCAAAGTTGAAACCGCTCGGAGACATCGGCACAGGTAAGCTGAAACAAATTCTCACGCTCAAACCGTTTGAAAACGGCAGACTTAATTTCGCTAAATTGATTGGACAGCAGCAGGGTTAACAACGCGTTCGAGTAAGAGTTTACTGCCACGTTGAGAGTGATCATCTGTGAGAATAGTACGCCCGCATGCACAGTGTTGTATGCCACTGAAACAAGGAAAAATATCAGAAGTCGCAGGTATCTTCTGGATGATGAAGATAACGGCGAGAGCGTGCTTGATGAAAATAAGATATCCAAAATGTCCTGTCCAAGACTGCAGCATAACTTATCTCCAATTTCGAGAACATTAAACATTACATAGAGTTTGACTGCTGCTTGGCCGCGAATAATGTGGTATATGCGACTCGCGTCAAGCCCGGATAGAAAATACACCGTAGAAATTATGAGCACTACCTTCAAAATATCGCTCTTCTGACTGTCTTGCAGAAACACTGCGCTCTTACGATGCACAAATGTTCTCACGATCTGAGAGATGACATGCAGAAATCTCAATGGCAGAATGGTAAAAGTATACATAAACGCGTCCAGACAGGTCAGGAACCCAAACAACAGCGCCTTCTCGAGGTAAAGAGGAATCATAAGAAAGCTGACGATCTTGTCCAGATCACCGTCCTCGGCCGTGCCACTAGTCACAGACGAGGAACGAATCTCTAGTGACAGATACTGCCACAGATTTAGTGTCGGAAAAGCATATGACGGAGTAGAAAGACGCCGTGCAATGCTTTTGCGGATGTCATTAGACATCACGACTGTGAACACTCTATAGAGCACAAACCAATAGCAAACGCCAACGCAAAAACTTGCAGTCTATGCAATAGTTAAGTAAAGAAACGGATCTAGTAATATCGACGTAAACGGATACAAAACAGGGTCCGCTTAGCTGTCTTTTGCACCAATGCAGTTTAGAGAAATGACGATGACGTGAAATCTGGAGGAACTGTCGTAGTGGGAGTTGATTTCGTTATATCTAATATATTACCCTCCTTACTCGATCTAATCATAAACATCGATTTATCTAAGCTTCGTTCTCGTGTTTCTACAAACCGCTGTCAACAATAGAGGCCGACACATTAGTTCAGGCCAAATATGTCAGTGGTCGAGCCTACGATTTGATGAGTAACGCGAATGCAGATTATCGTTTAGCCAATGCAACACAACCCTTACCCCGCTTAATGAAGGCATACGCTCAGCAGGCTGTGGAACCGAGATGTTATAGCATGCCTAAATTTCATTCACATTCTAAACGGGTACCGCGAGAATAATGAGCGTCCTGCTCGGTTTTGTCGTGAAACAAGCACAGATGTATTTAAACAAGTGGAGTGATTCAATTGTGAATCGCTCCATCCGGTCGAGTTATCGCTCCTCCATTTTTACAGAGTTTTTTCGTTATATCGACTATCGTTATATCGAGAGTTATAAGTCAACGTCTGAGATAGAATCTGCATAAGTGCAATGTCGTCCTTCATTTAGCTCTCAGCTCGTGTTTATTAAGGCAGTACAAGTGGCGTGATTTTGTCAGCGATGGCTGCGCTAAAGATAGCCTGCCGATTGCGGAACAAGTCTGCAAACGTGTGAGTATTCGCAGCCTGGTGGGCAAATCTGATAAAACCCACCAATGAAGACAAGAGCAACTCGCGCAGTTATTACGGCTGGTCTTTTTTTATTTTCGAATGCTTTTCGTTAGCGTCTTCTATTTTTTTTTTAATCGTTCTATTAAACCCTGCGGTTCCCTGTCACTTCCACTCTGCTGAGACTGGTTTAAATATCTTTTGATTTTCGTTGTTGTGTCTTTATGTATTTTATGTTTTAGATTTCTGATTCATCTATTAATTATATTAATTATATTAATTTTTCATTATTTATTCTGAATTGCTTATAAAGCCTGAAGAGGTGATAGGACAGCGAGAAAATGGATATCATCCTGGAAACTGCAGATACTTTCTTTTTTGACAAGGTCTATGCATCGCTATTTCCTCTGGCATCGTCAGCTACGCTGAATTTATCAGATGCGAACAAGAATGGAATCGAACTCGACTCGATGGTGTCGAATATTGCGCGGAATCTTTCGATGAAATTTTCACCAGAGCACCCTTACGAATATACTTGGTTTGCGCCTTCTTATGATGCCTATCTGTCTTCAATTCCTCGTGACAACTCTTTCCGCCAGATTCTTTCGCTGTTTTTGATCACTTGGGTTTTCGGTCTTTTGCTTTATCTGTTCTTCGCGACTCTATCATATGTGTTTATCTTTGATAAGCGTACGTTCAATCACCCGAAATACATCAAAAATCAGATAAGACTGGAGATTCAGCAGGCATTGGCTTCGCTGCCCTATATGTCCGCCTATACAGTCCCCTGGTTCTTTGCTGAGATTAAGGGATACTCTATGTTGTACTGGGATGTCAAGGATTACGGAAACTTGTACCTTGTCTTGCAGTTTCCCTTGTTTGTAGCATTTACCGATTTTGGCATTTACTTCATTCACCGATGGCTGCATAATCCCCGGTTCTATAAGACATTTCACAAGCCTCACCACAGATGGATTATGCCTACTCCGTACGCATCGATTGCGTTTCACCCAGTGGATGGCTATCTGCAGTCGCTACCATATCACATTTTCGTGTTTCTTTTCCCATTGCACAAGTTGTCTTACCTAGGTCTGTTTACTTTCATTCAAATCTGGACAATTATGATCCATGATGGCGAGTTTCTGGCATCTGATCCAGTTATCAACGGTGCAGCATGCCACTCAGTTCATCACCTGTACTTTAATTACAACTACGGTCAGTTCACTACGCTCTGGGATCGAATTGGGGGATCTTATCGTAAGCCTGATGCGGAGTTTTTCGATAAAGACCTCAAGATGAACGCCTCAACCTGGTCGTCGCAGTCGAAGAAGATGGAGAAGATTGTTAAAGAGGTCGAGCAGGACGATACTAGAGAGTACGTCAACAGCGACTCGAAGAAATTTAGTTAGATAGGATTGTGTCATATATAGTTTTTTACGGTGTTCTATAATTCTTTTGGAGGTACAATTGGGTGGGTTCTTGTTAGTTTATTGTGCTAGAAGAAAAAGATGTGTGAAGAAAGAAAGAAAGACTTTTTAGCAGAAGACTTTTTAGCAGTTACGAGATGGTACATTACACACTCTGTAGTCTGATATTAACTCTTTGGCTCTTGAAAAAGGCCTATTAGTCACGAATCGGTTTTTCTTGTTTAATTTCGCTTTTCTGTTGAGTTCAATTGATATGGAGACACTCCCTGTCTATACAATAATTTTAAACGTTGTTCAACCTTTTTTTATGTGTTTGCATAAAATTTCCATATTACGACGTTATTGAAGGAAGATGCAGTCAGTAAAGCTTAAGTGACAAGACCGAGTTTTTGGCAATTTGAACATCCGTATAGAGGAATCATTTGTGAGTTCAAATAGTTGGATCGATTGTGACTGGCAAATTGTCACGTGATCGTTATAGTGGAAAATAATGAAACGCTCGCTTGAACGGCTTATAGCTCAGCTTTCATGTTCTCAACTTGGTAGGCCATTCTATAAGCGTTAACTTACAGTGCCGATTCTGTTCTCATCGATCTGTCTGTCATATCGATCTGTTGTATACACGAGCGAGTATTCCAACATTTTGGTGCCGGCGTCCAATTTTTTATTTTTGTGAAAACTTGACTTCATCTTCTTCTGGGTACCAAGCTTCCTTGATTGGTGCGCGCAAAAGTTGATATGAAGGCACCGCCTTTTAGTCTAGCATGCAGCTGGAAAAGCACTAGATTTGTTGTTAAGACGGAACAATCATTGTCTTTCGGCCTTCAGTCTGCAAGAAGATCCGCATATTTTATGCAAAGGAGACTCTTAGGTCAACCGCAAGCTCGACCACTTTCAACTCCTGTAAGGCCAGACGCGAAGTATAGTCACCTGGGCAAATCTTTTTTAAATCGAGCCCTAGTGCAGCCGACGAAATTGCTCTTTTCTCAACCTCGTTGGAGCAAGCTCGGATCGATGCGGCTGAATTCATCCGAATCATGCGTGGAGATCCCTAAGGTTAGCGACAAAAAGGTCGGCTACTGGCTCGTCTTTTCTTCCGGTTTAGTTTTTGGAATTGTTGTCGTGGGAGGGCTTACTCGTTTGACAGAGTCTGGGCTTTCTATTACGGAATGGAAGCCCGTTACCGGCAGCATACCACCTCTCAGCCAGGAAGAATGGGAGGCTGAATTCACAAAATACAGGAGCTCACCTGAATTCAAACTGCTCAATTCAAAAATGACTTTAGAGGAGTTCAAGCGTATATTTTTTATGGAATGGGCGCATAGATTGTGGGGTAGAGTTATAGGACTTGTTTTTGTGGTTCCAGGAGTCTATTTCATTGCAAGAAAGATGACCAATCCAATCGTTACTAGGAGAATCATCGGAATCTCAGGACTAATCGGACTTCAAGGATTTATAGGCTGGTGGATGGTTAAATCCGGATTGAAGGAGGATTTTCTTGTCGATGAGAAAAACAACCATCCACGAGTATCTGCATACCGATTGGCCACTCATCTGGGAGCAGCGTTTACGGTATATCTTACGATGTTATGGAGTGGACTCGAGATTCTCAAGGAAAATCGAACACTAGCAAATCCTGTGCAAGCGTTGCAGTCCTCGAGGCTGCTTTCGAATCCTCGTCTTAGGCTATATAAAGTCTTAGCTGTGGGACTTTTTGGAATGGTATTCACGACAGCCATGTCTGGTGCTTTTGTCGCTGGCCTTGATGCCGGGCTGATCTATAATTCATTCCCTTATATGGGTGAGCATATTATTCCTGAGATCTCTGAGCTTTTTGATCCGTTTTATTCGCGCGAGCGAGATTTGTCGGATCTCATATCTCGCAATATTTTCGAGAACCCTGTGACTGTCCAATTTATACACCGAGTGTTTGCAGTTTCAACATTCACAGCAATCTGTGCATTCCATTTATATTCGCGATCGCTAGCTAAGGGAGCCCGAACGCAATTCGCGAAAGGATTGCTGCCTAGAGCAGTAGCTCGGGCATCCAGCGGAGTCATCGGTTTCGCGAGCTTACAGGTCACGCTTGGTATCGCCACTCTTTTGTATCTAGTCCCTACACCCCTCGCAGCGGCTCACCAAGCTGGAAGTCTTGCGTTGCTGACCCAAGTTTTGATTCTCTGTATGAGACTGAGAAAGCCAAACGGTAAACTTTTGAAATATATCCAGTCGCTGCAGCTGCAGTCGGCAAACAAATAATAAACTGTAATTTAGTAATCCAAGCTTCTAAGTATATAAGTATATAGCTGTACATATTCGCCCGAATTTCTAAATATAATATTGAAAAGTTGGCTTGTTATTGTGTAAATTTCACATTGTAAGCAAGTGGGACGGCGTTGGGAGTTTGTTGTTGTAGCAACGGCAACGACAACTGGTCCATCTAACAAAATTTTCCGTAATAATTTTTTTCGATTCAATTTTTTTGACGCTTTAATATCAAAAGTTTTTTAAACACTACCTTAATAACGGAAGAAAGCAACAAAAACTGTAACCAAGGAGAGAGAAAAAGTTATCTGAAATAATATCGTATCCATATTGAACAAAGATCAACTATAAGAGCCCTAAAAAATTTCTAACAATATATCACAATGGCTGCGTTTGTTCCAATCTCTACCTACACACTCACCGTCATCCCTGGAATCCCTACTCCGGCAACAGATCAGGACTTCCCTTTGTCCGTGCGTATCACCATGGTTGCACTTGATCCTAAGCCTCTAGATGATAGGAAGGTACCAAGTACTCTTCGCATCTTGAAGCGTCCTGCCGCTTTTCCTGAGGGTGGAATGTGGATCGACGATGAAGCTGAGGAGGAGGACGACGACGATGAAGATGAGGACGACGACGACGAGGACGAAGAGGAGAAAGAAGAAGAGGAGTTACTGAAGAAGAAGATTAACGAGAAGAAGGCTAACAGAAAGAAGGGCAAAGATGAAGATGACATAGAGGAGTCTTCTGAAGACGAGGATGATGATGAGGAAGACTTCGAGATCGAGGATGTTGTTGTCTGTACTCTCTCTCCTGAGAGTCAATATCAGCAGCCTCTTGACCTGATTATTAACGCGGATGAGGAAATCCTTTTTGAGGTCACTGGTTCCTACAACGTTTGCTTGGTTGGAAATTATGTCGAGTTGCCAACTGATGCTCCTGATGATTATGATTCTGAAGAGGATGATTTTGATCTTTCTCCCGATGAGGATGAGCTTGAGGGTATTTATTCTGAGAGTGATGAGCTTGACTCACTAGAAGACGAAGAGCAGGAGTCACGCATCATGGAGATCGAACCTGAGGAAGAGAAAGTGGAGCAGTCAAAGGTCGAAAAGAAAAAGAAAGACAAAAAGGACAATAAGTCAAAGAATAGTAACGGCAAGCGTCCATCAGGGGATGAAGAAGAAGAAGAACCGACGAAGGAAGAAAAGAGTCTAGACGATTTGATCGAGAAGGATAGGAAGCTCACAAAAGCTCAAAAGAAGAAGCTGAAGGCTGCAGACGGATCGGCGGCTCCTGCTCCAACAGAGAAAGAGAAAGCCGATAAAAAGGTGACGTTCAACAAAGAACTTGAACAGGGACCTTCAGGCTCTGGAGCGCCCGGTAACGTGAAGAAAGTTCAGTCTCTTCAGGGCGGTCTTACCATCGAGGATCGAACAATGGGAGAAGGGGCTGGTGCCAAAAATGGTCAGAAAGTCGGTGTCAGATACATTGGTAAATTGAACAATGGAAAAGTTTTTGACAGTAACACTAAAGGCAAGCCTTTTTTCTTTACACTTGGCAAGGGTGAGGTCATCAAAGGCTGGGATATCGGTGTCAAAGGTATGGCCGTCAAGGGCGAGCGAAGAATCATCATTCCAGCATCGCTGGCCTATGGAAAGAAGGCTCTACCTGGAATCCCTGCCAACAGTCAGCTGACTTTTGATGTGAAGCTCGTATCGATTAATTAGTGCTCCACAACCATTTTGAGACGAAAGTATATATATTACAATGAGTAGAATTCATACATGTAAGAACATGACCGAAATTAAAGTAGAAAAGATCATTAATGTTCTAAAGAGCTTTACATGTGATGTATGGATGGATTAAGATAGCAAAATCAGATTGGGTCGGACAGAAAAGTATTATTTTTTTGATGTTTTTGTTCCTTGTAATCTTTTCATATGTTTGAATTTAGATTTTTTGAAATAGAGAAAAATTTTGTTTAAAATTGACTACTACTCTCATATCACGTTCGAAGTCACCTTCTGTCATATCTAGCAGTTAGAATATATTGCGGATTGAATTCCGGTTCGTACAGAATCAGTGCTTTTACTTCATGTTTTGAGAAAACTGAAGAAATCAGGTTTCGGAGGATATGTACGCATTGAGTACTGAAAGTTCAAATCTCTGCAGATTACTACTGATTTGACTCGCAGCAAACACATAGCTGTATACCTCTCAATTGGTCGATAAGATATCAAAACTTCTATTAACTACGATGAGAGTAGGTCGGATTATTTTTTGTCTAATATGAGTGCTCATATGATATATCTCTCCTTGAAAAGCCTACCACCAATTCTTGAAATCAGGGGGGGTTTGTTCAAGAAATGATGTCATTTGGCACAACAGTATTGGATTCTCACGAACAGCGCCAAATCATATCGTTATATCGAGACTTGACTGTATCAGATAACAAAAATACAAAAAAAAAGACTAAGGAGGAGTTCATAAGTATGTAATTCATCAACATGGCAAAGAGCAACTTTCCAAAACGATTTTACTGGTTATAAGATGGCATAGCCGAGAATCCCTCAGCAATGTCTAAGTTCTATTTCGATTTTCGAAATTTGCTTTAACAGCATTCTCAGGGATTTGGGATTGGCTCGTTAAACTATCACAGTTGACCAGGTCTGTTGCAATTTATAGATCGATATGCTAAGGAAGAATCATTATCGAGGTCGTATTGATCCACTTCGACCGTGTTAACGTCATTATTTACTTCCATAGGACTACGACAAATACGCGCCCATATGATCAATGAGCAAATAGCCGCTAATCTTTAATTCAGATATTTTTTTGCTAAAATATTTTATTTTGAGGCAGCTCTCCGTTCGTGATACGACCTCTTTATTACATGCGCCTTCAAGTTCCAACATTTTGTTTGATATGTACCATCACCACTCAACTCGACACTATTCAGTTATCATTCTTGAAAAAATTAGCTGCCATTGACGAAGAATTATCGAATCACTAGATTAAGCTCACTACCAGAGAGATTTAATTCTATAAATATATAAGTCGATATTAGCGAGGATTTAGCTCTGCATTGGAAATTATCTTAAGCATGGATTCTCCAATATTTAAATATTTAATAAGAGACGTATTTGAGTGCTTTTGTCAGTTTTGGAGACGTCTTTACATAGATCTTCCTCTCAGTTTTTCAGAATTCCAGTCGCGACTCCGGTTTTCACCGAACTTTTTCAACTACACTTTTGAGCTGGTCATATATTGTCTAGATTTGATATCTGTGGAGATTCCGTCTGGTCTTGTCATCGACTGGAAGCAAGGTAGAATTGAATATTTTAATCACATCATCCTACAGTTGGCATATAATGGCAAGTTGAGCACATCTGTGCTAAAGCGGCACGTTTTACAAGAACAATATGCTATGCGTGAGCTTATGAGCTTCTTAAAAAGCCGAACTGCTATATACTATCTTGCTCGAGAACAGATTATGTCAGAGTGTCCGGAGAAACCTTATCTCGCTTATTGTGAGGGTGAAACTAAGTCTGATTGTCCTCAGCAAGGAAACTGCGGAAAGATACACTTTGTGCCGATTGAAAGGTCAACAACTGATCGGTCTCTTGGTGACTGTTCCTACCTTGACACATGCCACAAAATGGAAACCTGCAAGTATTTGCACTATCAAGCTGAGATACCATACATCGATTATAATAAGATGATTGTGGAAAAGAATCGACAGAGTGTTACATCCGTTCGGCCAGATATCGGCTTCAACAAGCCCTTTGGAAGGTGCACGCAGGTATCTGAGCTGTTCTTCTTTGTTTATTCATTGAAAAGCTAACCTGTCCAGATGGACTCGCAATGGATAAATTGTGATATCAAAAACATAAATTTTGACATTCTAGGAAAGTTTGCTGTTATAATGGCTGATCGTACGTTTCTTTTGCTTGAGATATTTAGAAATGAAGCGGCAGCCTTTCTGATTGTTGCAGCTTCCTGGAGTATTCACACCAACGTATATATTTATCCTTATTATTATCCTGGTTTTTTGACTTATTCCTGACAAGACTAGTCTCAGGCACAACAAGATGCATCCAATGATTCGTACGTATTTTTTTCGTTCTGTCCTTGACCTGTGTATCTTTTTTTCAATGCTCATTAAAAGCAGAGAGCTCATGCATCTGCCAATAGCGAAACTCCAAGATGAGGGTGTAATATTTTTGTGGGTTACCGGTCGCGCAATGGAGATGGGTAGAGAATGCCTCGCAGCTTGGGGCTATCGACGCGCGGACGAAATCATTTGGATCAAAGTCAATCAACTCAAGAAGACAGTATGTACCGGCCGCACAGGCCATTGGCTTAATCATTCCAAAGAACATTTACTAGTAGGGTACCCGGTAAAACATCTATTATCATTATTCGATAAAATGCTCATTATATGGTTTTAGTATCAAAGGAAATCCAACATGGTTAAATCGTGGAATGGACGCGGACGTCATTGTTTCGGTTCCGCGAGAGTCCGGAAGGAAGCCCGATGAGGTACGAAAAATCTTCTGTCAGATCGATGTCGTATTTTCTAATTATTGATGCAGATATACGGAATCATCGATCGTCTTGCAGGCCTATATAGTAGAAAGCTAGAGCTATTTGGACGACAGCACAACACGCGTCCTGGTTGGATAAGTACGACTTTCAAAAACTGTATAATTTGTTAGCCTCAAGCTTACATCGGTAGCCTTGGGAAATGAATTGTTGGGAACTCGTATTCTCGAATCAAACTTACTCTGCAAGTATTTGAAATGGGAAAAGCAAAATAATTACCGCGGCGATCTCGACGATTTCGAAAATAACTTTTCGTCCACGTCTGATAGTGACAGCTTCTATAGTGGCTTGCCTAGCTCACTTGTTGCCGAGCGAGTTAGTGAAATTTCGCGTATTCAAGCAAATCAAATGGACCGAACTCCTCCATAAAGCTAAAGACTGCTACTCGTTCACGAAACCTGCTAATTATAACATCATTGAATTTTTAATGATGAGAAGCACAAGGTTGTTTGCCTGGTACTCTTAGTATTTTTCAATTGATTCAGCTTGTAACGTGAATATTAATAGTCAATATTATCGTCAATTGCTGGTCACTCTACAAATTTAAGTCTGCTATTTAGTATATAACGGTCTAGACACCTGCAGTTGACATGAGAGACAGCTTTTTATCTCTTTGACTCGTTCCATTACCTCTTAATCGTAAAGACACTACTAAAAGATTTTATCATCGTTATTTTTGAATGAGGAATTATAGTATATATTGTTTATGTTTATTGTTATTTAGTATTAATTTTCTCCGGATGGCCAAGCTGGTAAGGCGTCAGGCTGTAATGGATTATCAATTACCTGAAAATCGCGTGTTCGAGTCACGCTCCGGAGAGAAATTTTTTTATTTTACAATATTTTTTTTTTTATGTAAACGTGCTTCTCTTCTCTACACGTTAACTTATACGGTCAACTCTCGATATAACGATAGTCGATATAACGAAAAAACTCTGTAAAAATGGACGAGCGATAACTCGACCGGAGTGGAGTGAATCACTCCACCTGTCATCGACAAGCGAGCAGGACGCTCATTATTCTCGCGATACCCGTTTAGAATGTGAATGAAATTTAGGCATGCTACAACATCTCTGTTCCACAGCCTGGTTTTGCCAGGCAAGCAATCCTTGTTTTGGCATTCCAGAAGTCCATGGACTAGCCGCATTTTACGTTGCCTGTCCATTTTACCTGTCCTTTCATCTTTCTTTTTGACGTCCTTCTCATCTTCCGTCTGGCCATCCTTTGGATCCTGAAAAGCAGTCCCACTTCTCGCTTTCCTAAACCCAACTTCCTCTTTCTTTGCTTACTATTCGGAGGGCGAGCATTCTTGCGGTATTTCGTGGCCTTCACCATATGATTGCATTTTGGGCACCAGTAAGATGTCCGAAACTCGTCAAGGAGCTCAACATTAAACCCCTTTTTGCGGAGCAGGTCTTGGAAGCCTTTCTTGAGACTAGGTGCGTGATATTTCTTCTTGGAGTTATTGTAATTATCTATAAGTATTATCACGTTATCACCAAACTTGCTCCGCAAGGCGTTAGCGAGATTATCGTATGCCTGCTGTCGCTTTCGATACCTCATCCAACGGGCCTCTCTAAACTCCTTTTTAAAATAAAAAGAGAATAGAAATTGTTTGCCTGTCCCCGTATCTGTAAGGATGACCGGAATTCTTGCAAATCGACAGCGGCAGTGTTGGTGGACGACAGCTCCGTCATCCTACTGTGATACTCGCCCTTAGAGGCCGACTTAAATCTCGTACGAGACCGCGCTCTATAAAACAGTATTCTTTCAAACCGCTCTCTCGCCTGTCCTGACAATAGGTATACCGAAACTTCTGTATACCTTGATGCTTTTGTTGCTTCTTCCGCTTAAATTGATTCATTCATGCCTTCTTATTATATCTCCGTTTTGCTCCAAGTTCTCTAATATTGATATATCGTAACGCTCGAAGTATTTTGGTTTCACCAATAAACCAAACAGGAAGTCGGTCAATTCCGGTTGCATTTGTACATAAAACAACAGTTATTCGAGCCTTGTCCTTGTTAATACTGCTCTAGATTGTGTAGAAAGCCCTTCGGAGGGCGTCATTCTCCAGAACAAACCAGTCTCATCCATATTGTAAATACCCTCCGCCTTGTAGTGTCCTGCGAGTGTCCTTAGTTGCATCATAGCTCCTACTGTTGCTGTCTCAACAGTACCAGATTCTATGCCGAGACTCAGTTAGCTAGCCAGTTAGCATTAAATTCTGAAGCTGGAAGATCAGGTATTGCATCTATCAAGACCAAATCACTGGTGCTTTTTCAACTGGCAGATCTCCCAATTGTAATTCCTCCATTTGACTCAATTTCAGCTAACCATGCGAAGAGAATCAACTATAGATCAAGCCTTAGTCGTCTTCGGAAAGTATTTCAGATTTGGGATGAATAAGGCTGGCCGTCGATGCTGTTGATCCAGAATGTGCTTCCTCTGAGCGTTTGTGATGGCTGGTCTAATCCTCTTTTGGCGTATTTTGAGGAGTTTTAGACATTTTATTGCGCCTTGGTCAAAGTTGATAACCCGAAATCGCGGCGAGATTCTAACGTATTTCCAAAAATCAATTTTTTGTATGGAATTTTATTCGGTACTGTGGAAATTTCTCGTTATGATGAGATTTTGTTATAACAAGACTCAAATTGTACTGTTGCACCATTTTAGATTTCAGTTCTTTGTGACACCAGACCAGACCATATAGGTACCTTACTTAAGAAATTGCGCATTTCTGAATAAGTCGTCCAAAGTTGACCCGAACTTTCAGATTTACAGACAAGGATTCATTAACACTTTTTGTGGAAACCTATCCAAAATAATTAGAACGAGTAGCATATCAGACAATATTTTATATTAAGAAAGTCCCGGTGGCCGAGTGGTTAAGGCGACGCCCTGCTATATATCTTCAGTAGTTAAGGCGTTGGGTTCTGCCCGCGCAAGTTCGAATCTTGTCCGTGACGATTTTTTTTTGCATATTTATTTTCAACTGCTAATTATACTGCAAATAGAAAGGTACCAAAAGTGATGTTTTTAAATTCTTCAAATTCTGCAGCTTTTGATCTACAGCTATTGAGTGTTTTTAATTAGAATTATTTACGAACATTAGTATTACATCTCCTTCTTCCAGACGATTAAACAATTCTAATAGATCATTTGGTGTCTACTAAGAATCTAAAATCCGTATCTATATAATTGCTTAGGCAGAAATTTTCTGACTATTGCGGATCTCAGACTCAATAGCTAAGCCGATTTTGTCAATACTTATCAATCTTGACGCGTATAATAGGACAGAGTTTAAGACTAGCAGAGCACAGATATCAAGAATTCCATAGAATACAGCTTCTGAGTCTGGAGTGATCACGTTTCCTCCCTCCGAAAGACCCCATGCCACCGGATATAGTGAATAAATAAGTGTCACGCTAGCCATGAGTCCGTAGTAGAAGTTTCTTGCTTTTACAGTCCCGAGGCTTTCACGAGCGACAAACCAGATTCGACCCCCAAAGTCCAATATCCCCACTTGTAGTTACTTGGAATAAGGGCGCCAATGAGGCCAGAAACAATAGATACTTTTTGGATTCCTGCTATGAATAAAGCAGTCAACCAGTTTAAGCCCGAGTAGAAAGCCAGATTTAAAACCAGAAGCGGCGAAGCCATAAATCAACCAATATAACGAGCATAAAAGACCTCACGCAATCCACCTCCTTGCTGGTGACCAAACTCAGTCTCTACAGCAGTAAATCGAAGGTCAGAGGCCATGCTAAAATATGCAATTGAGGTGAACAAGCCAGCTGCAATATTGGTGTAGTGGAAGAACCGTTCCCTCCAAAGAACGGTAACAGCGGCAAACATAGACAATTGCTGTCACAGCAAAGACGAAAAATACTGCCCAATACCAATCAGAACCATGAGATTTGATGTGAACTAATGTGCCGGTTGGCGCATTGATATCCACGGCCTCGCTTTACAGATCTCGCGAAAATACTATCGTAGGGTGCCATGGAAGAACAAGATTAGTTAATAGAATTTGCTGAGCTTCGCTTGGCTTATTGTTACGAACAAAATAATGAAGTTATTAGCTAGAATGACTGATCGTGCTGTGAGTTAGATATTGAAAGAGGAATCTTCGTGACCTCACGAACTCATTTTATATTCGCATACAATATGCCAAGACATGCTGAGCTGATTGTTAGCTTCCGTGATTTTCCATAGAAAGGAAAAGGCAAGAGAACAATCCGGAATAACAGAGTGATATTCGGATCTCGCGGTAAATAGATGCCAGTTGCCGCTCAAACAAATCTGATGATCTCAAGAACGTCAAGCGCCCCGTTGCAATTATTACGCAAAAATTCACGTTGGGAGATCTTGAATTGGTAATGACATCACCATGCTTACGCGAATCTCCGCCCTGAATTTTCTGGAAACAAATCGCACGCTACGTTTTTTTTCTCGAGATGATCGGTCATCGGCATGATCAGCTCATCGCGTCAGCAAGATAGCTGCACCAGTCTGTTCTTTTTTATCATGAACTAATTTACATTTGAGCTTTGCTCTTTTTTGCTGGTTCTTGTGTGATTAATCAATCGCCTTAGTCTAATGGGTCACTTGAGGTCTTCATTCGAGTCATCGCTGCCAGAATCGTTAGCAGCCGGATCAAGGTATTACCTGATCGTGCTTAATCATTCTGTGGAAAATTGCTGTTAACTTCCTATGTTTCTTCCTGAAATCATTTGAAAAGCAATCAATACTTGACCAACGAGAGTTCTAGCAAGATTAACAGTATTTGAACAATTCGGATTTTTTAGCTCCTCGATGAGTAAGTTTTGAAAACCAAAAGGGCGCACTAACTTCTTGGTGTTCGATGCATTAGGTGTTAACGGAGCTGATTTTTTGTCACTCCGCAGATTTGTCGTTTTTGTCGTTTCTTGACATGATTAATAGAATGATATTTTTTGTTCATCAGCTGCTAAACCATGATATTGAAAATTGCGTGCGTTTTTGAGTAAATTCTGTCTCGTGTTCGATAGTCCCGATCCATACTACACTAGATTGCTCGCAATTAATTTAGAGCTTTGAGAGAGCAGAGGAAGATTATAAAATGATATATTCATACCATGGACAACTTCATTCCAACCCCTTATTCTTTGGTCATCACTCTTTTTATATAACGCTTTAAAAGGCCCGCATCTGCTTAAGAATATATTTTGAGGATACCTACACAAAAATATTGCCGATTTTGTTATTTGGAAATGAGTCCGTCAATCGATTTTCTTCTCTCAAAGAGAAATGACGCTCTAAGCGTCAACCCTCCTAAAGGTGTAACAATTTCAATAAGCTCGCATGGCTCACAGTAGTAGACTGGTTTCTGCATCTTTAACATCACGGCAATTGGATTTGTAATATCATGTGCTTTTATTCCACGGAAAGAACGGATTTTTCACTATTTTAGCATTGCTGCCACGATGTTCATGGCAAATGACTATTTCACTATGGCTTCTGATCTCGGATATATTGGTATTGAGACTGAATTTTCACACAGCTATCAGGAGGGTGGAGTCCGTCAGATATTCTTTGCGCGACACATTGGCTGGTTCATGTCTAGTCCTTTAATCTTGCTTAACCTGCTCATGTATTCACGTGTGGCGTGGACAGCTACTCTCTTCACTCTAGGCATTCAAGAGCTATCTGTCGTGTTATTTCTTGTTGGGCGTTAGTCAAGTCAGTTTACAAATGGGGATACTTCACCTTCGGTGTGGCAGCGCGGATTTTGGTCATGTATCAGTTGGTGCACGTTTCACGTTGTTCTGCAAAATAGATGGGTTCAGACGTTAAGAGAAACTATCTGATCAGGCTTTGTGGAATAACCTTTGTCTGGACTCTAGTTCCGCTCTGCTGGGGCCTCTCAGAGGGGGGGCAATATCATCAGTCAAGATTCGGAGGCTGCCTTCTATGGCGTGATAGGCGTGATTTCATTGCCGATAATGGGATCCTACTTTGTATATGCGAGTCGAAAGGTATCTATCGAGCGGCTAGGGGTGGTGTTTGAGCATGGCCTCGTTAGAGCTGGAGTTACTCCCGAAAATAAAATAGTGATCACATCATCTGGTTGCCGAGAGACGGAGACAAGACATTCAGGCGATACAGCTGTTGATCTGGAAACAGCCGTTAGTCTTGAAACAATTGTGTAGAATGTTTCTGCTCAACTGCAACAGTCTCTTTCTGGGAATTCTTGAATGAAGCCAGAATGGCTGTTGTTACGCAGCCTATGCGGTTATTAGAGTCTACGCATAACATAATAAAGATAATCGAATATTACTTTTGATCTCGATATCGTGCGTGGCTAATATAAGATATTTAATGTTTAGTAATCTCCATTTGTAACCATATTATTTGTCCTCTGACTTACTAGTTTCCTATTTTCTGACTATCTTAATATATAAGTAGATCTATATAAATTCAAAATCTTATCGAAATTTTTAAAACAAGCTTAAATAGGCTTTGTCCAAAAAAGCAGCCAAAACCAGTCACAATTTAAATCAAAACGGTCGGATAATATAGAGTAGTAAGTTAAACCAGATGTGCAATCAATGAAGTCTTACTCCGCTCTTACCCAGACAATTGGCCCTTCTACTGCATGCTCCAAATCCTCATCAAAACCGTCATGCCATCGACCAATTATAGCTTTGCTTCCTGGTAGTATTACAGCCAGATGAATCCATCGTTGTTCCTCGAATATGTCCTTATCTATCTCGAACTCTAGTTGATGCATCTTAAATCTCGCCCATCCATATACACCCATGACCGGTTTTTCTATAGGCTCAATTGTGATGACGGCCCTTCGAAGTTCCACCATTCCTAACGGAAGATTAGACACTCCGGTAACTCTCATACAAAACGGCCCATCAAAGGTGTCAGGCACATCTATATTCCATGAAACAATTTCGCCATTTATACTGCGCCGAGACTCTGATGAGAGAGGGGCACTTCTAAACAGTTCAAAGTCCCAGTAATTGAAGTAAGTGTATGTTCCGTAGTAACGTTTTGTACCGTCTAGTGTAGTCAGTGGTTCCACCTTTTCCATTCCTTTGAAAAAATTCCCAAGCCCTGATTGAATGTTAATCATTTGCCAGAAAGTAACCAATGCAGACATCACATGTGGTTGTGGAAGTCCAGTCTTTGGATCAAATAATGGATGGCGAGGAGAGTCGTACACAATCCGATAAACAGGATCAACAGGTCGGGGCGAGATCCCTGGAAACCCAAGCGCTGGAATCAATAATGATTTGACCATATGGAATAAATCTAAGTGCTCAGGCGACCTTGGAGTAGTGGAGGGGGTCCTGAACATAAACTGTCGCGTCACCGTTGACCGCTCAATTAACATGTAATTCTTTGTTGCTAAATGATTGTTAGTGATTGACAAAAGCCATTACTTATACTTAAACAGGAGATATTAGAAGATACCATGCTCCGAAATCATCGATTTCGCATATGCCATACTATGAGAGTCAAAGTCGCGATATAGTAGTAGCTTGACTCTTTCCTGGTATTCATGCTTAAAATTATACATCGCCATCTTCCTTTTCTTCCCCGCAAATCGTGAATTTACCTCCATCGCTTCTTCATCAAAGTTTTCCGAATAAGTATCACCATTTCTGTCATTACCGTTGTCAACTCTTATATAATCAATTTCTTCATTCGGAGGATCAAATAGATCTAGGAACCGAGTACGCCAGAAATAACTGTCATGATTGATTTTGCTGTTTATCTTCTTAGAAGCTATAAATAATCTAACCAGATATTTGTCTGACAGAAACCAAGCAATAGACTGGATAATCTATATTAATTAGATAAGAAATAGCAGCTAGAACTGAATTGTATTACTTCAATAGGTAAGTTTTCAATGTCGCATGATCCCGGATGTTGAGAACTTTCGGCCGGCAAAATATTTAGCTTCTCATCCGAAATACCACCACTTTGATCGTCGATATCTATCAAGGCATCGATTCGAAATGTTCCAGTCTGTAGACGGCCAGTACTATGCATAGAGGACGTCTTGCTGGTATTATCCATAGCAGGCGAGTCCAATGATATTGACAACTCGGCCGTTGTAGACGACTGCGGTGATGGTGATGACCAAGACGGTGGCGATGAAAAGCCTATATCAATAGAAGCCTCTTCATTCATGATTAGAAAATTCAACCGGATGAAGTCACAAATATTCTAAATTAATCTCGACGCATGCAATAGGTAAGAGCCTCCGTTTTGTCTCGTCAACTTTATGGATGCGTAATTTTGCTAACGCTGGCCAGCAACTCTTTGTCACTCAGATATCTTTGACCGATCAATCAGGTTTGAAAAATAAATAATAGTGCTGCCGATAATCGCCTTCACAGACACATAGCAACGGTCAAGCAAATTTGAATGTGGAGCAAAAGTCGACATATTTGGCAAGGTCCACTTTATTGGGAAGTTGTCAAGATAAGGTTTTTTGATTGTAAGCAATTGTAACGCTATGCAACAATTGTAACGCTATGCAACAATATTGAGCACGAGCCCAATAAACTTTTGACTTCGTATTTGCAAATATTTTCATCATGATCTCTGTCAAGAAATCAAGAGCATTTTATATTCTGGATGATATCTTATATACTTCCAGTGTGCTTGCATTGGCCCATCCTACTCTGTTGCGGCTCATGCTTTCACAAACAAGCGATCCCTACTTCGATGCTACACGCAAATTGGCTCCAGTGTACTTAGTACTTTTTCCAGGATGAATATGTAGTATTCTGATAAAATACATTTTATAATGTCAAAAAACTTTCTGCTATATGACAATCTATACTCTTAGAGACCTCACTCCCCTTTTGCTGATGCCACTTCCGCCTCTCTTTTTTCCTTGTTCGAACTGCGCAGCTGCAGCATGTGTTCGACCCACGTTATCAAGGTCTTTGACCTTATATATACGCACAATCCAATTTTCAGAAGTGAAAGCTTCTTCAATTACATTCAGCTGAATATCGTTAGATGGAATCCTTTGGTTTCTTACTCTATCGATTGCTGGCTGGCGGCCATACAGTTCAGCGAAGCGGTAGTATGACATTTTATACATCAGACTGGTCTTCATAGTGTCTGTAGCTTCGTCGTCGACACGGTATTCACCTCTAGGAGTGAAGAAGTCCCGTTCCTTGACTTCGTCAGGCCAGATTCCTTCGGCAATGCGGACCATCCATAAAAATTTATTCATATCATCTCCAGAATAGCCCAAGACTCCGCCAAATATGATTAAAATGTAATCAACATCATGCTGTCGCAAGATAGGATAGGAAACCTCTTCGCGCGATGACATTGCTTTGCCGACAGTCTAATTAATATCGTTAGTTCTCTTTGGTTCTCAAATTTCGGATTCCATATCTTACAGCAATATGAGTATTATTCCATGTATTATTGTCTACTAAAGTAGTCCTGTCCGCCATACCACCAATCTGGTAACCATAATCCCACCAACTCATAATTTTAGCATCTTCAGCAGTATTCTTTCGTAGCCATGAGTAAGCTTCGCGAAAATCGTCAATAATATGCTGCGATCCATCTGGTAACTTACTCGCCAAGACAACCGAAGGAGACGAGTAAGCGTTCGAAGTTACCCACGTGCAGTGAAGAACAAAAAGGTATAAATAGACCGCAAACGATCCAACAACTAAGATCTTAGACCAAGGCGAATATATGCCGACGAGCTTTTTTAGTCTGAATCTCTGGAAAAAAAGTTTTTTGGTTTTTATGTCGCCGCTAATCTTGAAACTACCAGTCTCAGGAGGACCTTGGCCATCCTGGATATCCTCTTCATACTCATCAACGTTCTTGTCGGATTCCTTATCCGAAGGCTTCCAGACAGGCGATCGCATATCGAGATAGACATCAAAGATCGTTGAAAGCGCAATCGCCGCTGCTACACATGCAATTGGGGTAAGAGTAAGAATCAGTCGCACCATTACTCCGGCAAAATAGCTAGCCAAAATACCATAAAGGATCACAAATACATGTTCATCTCGCAATTTCTGGAAGGTCAAATAGATTCCGGCGGGAAATAGCCATATGAGCATGTTGGTGTCGAAAAAGAATGATGGCCATGCAGTCGGCTGGTGCTCAGATACAGATGCGATGATAGGAATATGAATCTTCGCATATCCTGTGTCCCACAATGAATAGAATCTTCCGGTCCAAGGAGCGATGACACCCGTAACCGTAAGGCTAACAATACCAGCAATCCCCAAACCGACTAAAAACAAAGCGCCACCAATTACAAGGATTTTGAACTCTCCGCCAGGTACCTTGGTTCTTAAATATTGGATAAAACCGACAAGTTGCAATAGTCCGAAAACACCCAGGGCTGCCATATGCTCGGACGATCTTATAGGCAAAAATCCAACGAACGGAATTTGCATTGAGGCAAGAGTTCCCAAAGCATACCAAGAGGAATAGGCCACATATAGGCGGTTCGAATATCTCCCCATAACGATAAGCACAAAGACATGTAATGGGATAAGATTCGTGATGAAGACATATCCTCCCCATGCTGCTACCATATAAAAGTAGAAAAGGGCGGTAAGGGATCCCCAAAATATAGATCCAACTTTCAAAGCCTTAATCCATAAGAAAAATGTAAACATCAGAAGAAATATCGCGATTGCCTCATTGTCATAGGACCCAGCAACAGAACGAGAAATATAACCTTAGAAAATCAAGTTAGCTTTTCACTCTCACTTCGAAAGTCAATATCAGTTAACTACCTGGCGCAATTCCGATAAACGCAGCGGCTAGCAAACCCGCTCCATCGTCCTTCATTTCCCGTGTGAACAAATATGTCGCAAATGCTGTCAGTCCCGAGAACACTGGTGCCAACATCACGCAGATGTTTCGAATGTCAACAGGGAGAGTCAGCGCTTTCAGAGTATGGTAGATTATTCCCGATGTGACCATAAGACCAGGATATAATGTACCACCAGAAACACGTCCAAGAGGATACCAAGTTCTATCATCAAACCAATTTAAAAATTTATAAAAGTCGTTGTTAACAAGATATTTCGTTGCGCGGAAATTGAACCACGGATCAAACTCGTGGATGATACTCTCAAATCTGATCACCGAAAACAATCGCGATGCAATACCCGCAGACGCAATTGTGCAAAGAATAAGAATCTTTAGCAAGAACAATACAGATGGAGAGCTGATCGTACTTAGAATTGAAGAATTCGAACTAGAAGACGACATGTTGTTGATGGAGTTTTGAGAACTTCAGATTCAGTCAAAACCAATTCAAAGCAGACGTACTAAGAAATCAATCGATGCCCCGCTGAGAATACGATAAGGTCGTTCAGTCAATGCCGAAGGCTTTTCGAGGAATAAGCTGTGGTGACCTGGATTAACAGATCTAATTGAAAGCTGAGAGATGCGATTCCGTGAATAAGTGGCCTTCTAGTGTGTGAGTTGTGTGTATCGCGCATGGTTCTAACAAGTGTCTTCTTTCGGCAGGCCGGTTAAGTCATTACCCTGCCTCCGTTTCAAATAAAATGTCGGTCGTCGGTGTAGAGTACAGTCGAGTCGGGTAGGGTAATGACGAACTAATTCGTCCTGTCATTTCCTTTCATTATGGAGATTTCGTGATTATGATACAGATGATTTTATTCGTACTGTGAAATCTTTCGTTATGACGATATTAAACTGTAATCTGTGGTCCTCAATTCAATTCAGTTGGTTAAGGGTTAATGAATCAAATTTGTGGAAGATTTATTATAATGATTTACAGCAATAAATGGCCGTTCATTTTCTCCAGGCCTGAAAGTTTCTTCAATATAATCCGCTCTAAGTTAACAGACTTTACGGGTGCCTCATAGAGAGTTACCATCTGAAGAGCTCACTAGGCGCCTTTGTTCCGGAGAGATAATACTAGCCCTTCTACTAACTGCAGTATATTTGACTCCTGGAAATCCTATAGGATCACTCAAGCCGAATGTGCTAATAATCTGCTTAGTTGTAAAAGTCTAAATCGAATTTTTGTATAAACTCTTACCTTGAGGATATGTTATGATTGCTCGCAATTATTGATGGTCGTCGCAAGCTTCTAGTCTCAAAAGAACCGTCGTTGGCCATGGTGTCTTCTGGGTCTTGGTGGTCAGTCATTAAATTATTTGACAATTTGGCGGAAGGCGAAAAGTTTGAATATTTCTCAACCCTGATAACGATAGTGAGTTTCAGCTACTATATAATAAGCGCAGAAAAATAACTTACAATGCTATTTCACGCATTAGAGTCTGAAACCTATAGTCAACTCGGACATTGGGAACGTTTGACTTATCTACTCGATTTCCTAGAACCCCTGGAAGAGCAAAGTCTTGACCAAGCCAGTGTGCTTTGACAGCAGCTTCAAATCCAGATTGCAAGACAGAGTTTCTTGCAAGTTCGCACATATCCACTGCTGAAAGCCTATAAATTTGAGCAGCCACGGAATACTCTTCAATTAAAGGTTCCTTAGTATATGCAAATTGTAATGGATCATCCGTCGAGAGCGAGACATTGAGACCTCTTTTGAAGTAGCTGTAAAAGGGATTCTTATCGTAAGCAAGAAATAAAGCATTATTGCTCAAAGGAGACATCGCTATGCCAATCTGTTCGAGATAAAATAGATACTGAATAAAGGGCACTTTGCGGAGTAAGATTCCATGAGATATAGAATGCGCTACCAAGAAAGCCGATACAAGATGTTCTGTGTCACCTGCTTCTCCAGTGTGCGGTCGTAGGACGAATGTATTGAAAGCTCTCTGCTTTCTCCAAGTATTCAATGAAGCGATATTTGCATATAGATAATAAATCCAGTAACTGTAAGGTGGATTCTGCTTGGTATTCCATTCTTTTGGAAAAGGATACTTTCGGTAAAGCCTTCTTTCATTCTTAGATTCGTCATCTACAGAATCAAATCCAATCACACGTTGAAGAAACACGTGAAGCTCTGGGAACTTGGTCGGATCTTTCGTGACTTCAAATAGCGGCTCAAAAATATTCTGAACAATTTCTTCAAAATCCGAAACAATTCCAGTTTCTTTATAAACATCGTAGAGTCGAGGAATTTGAATTAACCATCGCACGTTCGAGGAAAATATCTTGTTTTGAACCACCCATTTAGCAAGTTTATCCCATTCGTCCTTTGACTTCCCGTATATAGAAATGCGATACTCCGCCATTTGGTATTTACTTTGCTCAAGGTCCGATATGACTTCTGTAAAACAGTTAGTGTCAGGATCGTACAGCATTGAACTGTTTCCAATTTACCTCTCGTTAGCTCTGCCAGGTATCTTCCTGTTATAAGATTATCCGTCTTCAGGAAAATTTCTCTTAGTCGAGATTCTCCAATAGGATTATATTTCAGATTGAATTTGTCAAAACGATGAAAGGTATCACGATGTGCGTGCATATCTAAAGTGTCGATGCTAAGATCGTATGCTGTCAGGTTCAGAGACTCAAATACCTGTTGCAATGTCAAAAGTTTCCCATCTCGGAATATAACGACGTCCTGAAGATCAAATGGTTAATATGTACTCCTGCGAGTCTCGAAGTAATAATGCCTTACGTTTGGAGATTTCTTCATTTTAGACTTGATGAACCTGAGCATATGCTTTTGATTCATACAAGCGGAGTGATGCACATGAGTATCAACTTTCCTGACGTTGTAGAAATCACGATGAGGCGTTCGCTTTCAAGTAAGCTATAATCAAGTATATCAAGGATCTCATGGCATACCTTTGTGTCAGCTAGCTCCAAATATTCGTTGAGTAGCGAATAAAGATTGTAGTTCCCTTCGAGGTACTGCAATCTTTTGAATGCAAAGCTTTTTGTAGGACCTCCAGAACTTATATTACTAACTTCTTCTAGGTCTACATAATATTCTTTGATCGAAGGAATGGAAACTATAGGAGAACCCGAATTCATAGCTAGCTCAACCTTAGAGGAGTGTTTCTAATACAAATCGCCAAGAAAAGAATTACCTGTCTGAGTTTCATAGACTTGATATACTCCTGTATCATCGAGTCTGAAAGTCATTTCATCTAGTCCCGGTATTTCGCATTCTTCAAATCGGAAGTCGGATCCAACTTCTTTTTGTGTCTCCAGATCAGCTTGATGATCATTAAAGTCATTGAGCTTCGCCGGTTCCTTCGAATCAGTCCAAGAAGGGGCCGGAGGATCGGGATAGATCTTCCACGAAGGATTGTCTTTAGGATTGTCGCGGGGCCGCTGTAAGGACAAACGAAGATATTTATGTCTAATATCTAGACATTTCTGGATCTTTCGGCATATCATTTCAAACTCCTTACTGATACCCTCATCTGGACATATAATGTTAGAAAGAAGACTAAAGTTTTGACTTCAAGCACACCTTCTAATACGTAACCACTAGCTTGATGGACGCTATTTTGACTGTCAAAGGAAGGAATATTGGTGTTGTCACGATTCAATGGAGGTAATGCCCATCCACTTTTTCCTGAAGCTTCGTGCGCAAAAGTCTCTTTTACTTTCAATTCAGGAGTCTCCGCAAGGTCATAATTCAAGCTTGTACTTGCAGGGTATTTTCCTTGAGTAGCGGGATCAATTCCATGTAGTTTACTGTCCGTAGCTGAACTTGTAGACCTATAAAAAGCAGGCCCATGAAGATCAGCTAAGGCAGCTGGCGATATATCCTGAATGTCATTGTAATTGGATTTCAGGCTTCCAATACTTGCAGACGAACGAAGTGACTTCGTTGTGGGAGGACTAGCCTGATGAGCCCAATGCTTTCCGTCTAAATTCTGGAAAGCTTTGTCGTCGGCATAAGTGAAGTAAGGATTTCTATGAGAGAGTTCTTCTGAAGTCGGTTGATCGTCAAAGCCTTCTTCCGATATTGTCTCCGGAGAACCAGGCTCTGAGACATCCATAGATAACTTTGATGTAGAGGAATGTATAGAGTTGGACCTTCGTGCGGCCATTTTATTTTTGAACGAAGGTTATTTCGTTGACCAACGTTCCCAAGTAAAGTTGTCTGAAGAGCCGCACAGCACTGTTACGTGGGCATCGCCGCAGACCTAAATCTAACGTTTCTCATTTCAGTTTGCACGGACTATTTCAACCTCTGGCCAAGGTTCGGTGACATAATGCTATAATGCACCTAATTCTTGTTTTTTGGGTACAACAATAGTTTCTTTTGATCTCGTATCGTATGATATGTAAAAGTTATTGCCAGGAAATAGGGAGAATCCGTGTTCGTCGAGGAATAAGATACCAATTATGTGTTCCGGTTCGTTTCGAAACTGGAACTTGGCCGAAATACTATGCATGTTGTAGCTAAAATCCTGTTGTAAAGGACTTCAATATCTATCTGCACGATTTTATTATCATTCTTAAGCAATTTAAAGACGGTGCAGTCGCTCGTTTGCTTGCATTGAATGATGATCTTTGAATATTTATTCGGATTTTTGTTCTTCGCCAGCGTAATATTGTGTCTCTATCTGGTATACAATTTCGCGACATTGTCTAGATACTCCGAGGATATTGACTTAGAGGACGTGTTTGTGAACTATAGTGTCTCATCATGGACTGTTGATGATGAGATTAGCGCCTACGCCGCCTATCACCGCTTCAAAGAGATATCTCCTGCATCTATAGATGGCATCTCGCCAAGCCTTGTCTCGTTGAGGTCGATTTCTGTCTCATCAATCGATTCTTCTCGTCATAATATAGAATTGCCTTCTGTTTCACGATGTTCTACTCCGTTGTCTGACAATATTGCAAATTCTCTAATAGGGATATCATCTTTCTCGGCTGGATCAACTGACCGTGTCTGTTTCATACCTTCCATATCTGATTCGCCTTCTCCGCCAACTGCAAGATATTCCATGACTGATGGTGACTTCATGAATAGATTTACAAATCCAGGCTCTAACACCAAGGAGACTTCGTGTAAGCACTTTGACTCAAAAGGAACAGCGGGGGGTATTTGCTGATAGGTCTCTAAATGAAATGACTTCAAGATCTATACGCTCAACTTTGTGCTCGTCCTGCCGACAAGATCTACAGATAGAGCCAATACATCTCCATTTCATGACTCAACTATGTTGTCACATACGCATAGGCTTGGCATGGTAGCTTCATTACCTCAAGATTGAACATGTCGGAAGTTTCCAAAATTTATCAACGAATATTTTATATTTATCTTCATAGTATGATGTTTCCAGTATGAATGAGGTTCATGGGTGCATATTTGTATATAATCTGCTCTCTTGGTAATGTTATAATAATTACAAGATTTCGAATCGGTGCTGGCTTTGCTCAGCGAGATATACAAGCTTCAACAGAATTCTCAAAAGAATCAAACAAAAGTTGTCTAGAGTTCACAAATCTTGTACTTTCCGGGAATTTTTTTGATTGCCGTTCTCCTCGGAATCATCGATTTCCTTTTCATTTTGTGATTTTGGAGTGTCATCATACAGAGATTCCTCGGCCCAATTTTCTTCATCTGACCAAAGAGACGATGAGCTCCCAACATCAATCTCCTCTTCTTCATTTTCTGCCGAACTACTGAAAACATTTCTCCAATCTTCAGGTAATTTCCGCAGAAAGTCCTGACGCTGATCATCATTTTCTTGCTCTGCTACACCAATCTCTTCAAGCTCAACTGTAACTTGCCCATTGGTAACAGTCACAGTAACGACGCCAATCTCTTCCCCGTATACATCAACTAGGGACACAGAATAAGCAAAACTATCCGTATCAGTGGCTAGCTGCCCGTCAGGTGCGAGGAAAGTTCCTTCCCGCATCTGACCTTGGATATCTCTCAGAAGTATTGATGCCGATGTGGCTAAATCTGGAGGGCGACTATCTTTTTCAGGCTTTGATTTGATGTCACTCTCATCTGGCTCATACCTTCCAGGAACCATTGTGCTTACTTCTTGCTCTGTCCTCGGCAAACGGCGTACAAACTGAGCTTCTTCTGTGGCAGATATTTTCTCTTTCTCTACCCCGTTGGCAGAGGAAGATGAGACGACAGCTCCAGATTCGTCTTTGAACGTGATAAAATCACTAAGAAGATTTTGGCTTTTGAGTTCTAACCTGGAATGTTGAGCTTCTAAATCAAAACCTAGAAAAATTTCACTTTCCATATCAAAACGATCATCTATACCTCCTTTTGCAAGAGAAAGCATATAATAGTCCGAATATTGATTAACAGGGAGAACCTGCTTACAGAATATCTCATTGGCTCTGTCCGTCTTGGGAGGGAGGAATGCAATATCATTGCACAATCTTGGCGTATGAACCACCATAAGGTAGTGGCAGGTTGTAACCTCCTTGATCCACGCAATTTTATCATTTGACTGCGCGTTGCAGTGGAACTGAACTTCGATACGCCGCTCCCTTCCTGTTAGATCACATGTTGTTCCTCCTCCTATTCTTTGTACCAGGTATCTCATCTCTCCAGCCGACTGCACTGCTGTCTCCTCGCCAATTTTTTTTCTCACATCATTTTCAGAATCGATAGTTCCGAGGATATATGACTCACTATTGGGATCTTCGACCGGTGGATATAGTGCTCCGCCTTTTTGCGGAGTTATTTGATGAAATTGTTTTATTTGGTGATTATGGCAAAATGAATACGTCCACCATCCAGCAATCTAAAAGAAATCAGTAACATATACTTTGATGCAGACAAAAGAGGGGAGTACATAATATAAGCAAGTGCCTTCCAGTGGCTCCAGGAGTTCCCATCCACTTGCTTGAGCTCTGGCACGTTCCTTCTCCTCTTGTATTTTTGATTGCTCTTCTTGAGAAGAATTAACGGCCATAGCAGGCTGCACTATAGGTAGCGAGCACACAAATCTGTCACCACCCAGATTTAGAATTTCGAAATGTTCTCGATTAGAGTACGTAGCTTGGATATCGTCCTCACTTACGAACTCATTCTGGAAATAGATTTGATACTAAAAAACTCAGTTCGGACGTACAGTTGATTGAATAGTAGTGTATGGCGATTTACCTGTGGAAATGCAAGAATATCATCATGTGGACTAAATAGTCCAGTAGAGAGAGCAATCAGCGCACAAATTCCGTACAAAAAAATGAAACCTCTTGTGTATTCCATTATATAGGTCTTATCTAGCACATATAAAATAAGATATAAAATACATCAAGGCTATAAATCGAGCTTTGCGTGCATATGATATCCAAGTGTTTGTAAGAAAATACGGATACAGACGTTGACTTATACGATCAACTCTCGATATAACGATATTCGATATAACGATATTCGATATAACAAAAAAACATCTGTAAAAATGGACGAGCGATAACTCGACCGGATGGAGCGATTCACTCCACTTGTTTAAATACATCTGTGCTTGAGTCACGACAAAACCGAGCAGGACGCTCATTATTCTCGCGGTACCCGTTTGGAATGTGAATGAGATTTAGGCATGCTAGAACATCTCGGTTCCACAGGCTGCTGAGCGTATGCCTTCATGAAGCGGAGTAAGGGTTGTTGTGTTGCATTGGCTAAACGATAATCTACATTCGCTTTACTCATCAAATCGTATGGTCCACTGACATGTTTGGCCTGAACTTTTGTGTCGGCCTCTGTATTGTTGACACCGGTTTGTTTCTACACGAGAGCGAAGCTTAGAGAAATCGGTGTTTATGATTAGATATCAAGGAGAGTAATATATCATAACGAAATCAACTCCCTGTAGATACTGTGCAAATCTGTCAAATAGCATGACCGGTTTACTTAATGGAATTCATGATTTCTTGAATGTGCATTCACAAGTTTTAGTTTTAATTTTATTTAGTTGATACAACATAGGAATTTTCTAGCCATATACTCTTAGCTATAGATGCTCAGAAAATCACTACTGTGACAAGTAATCCAACATACCGGGACTAAAAGATTTTATCTCAACTGGATCTAGAGGTGCGTTGAACGCCCACAGATTCGAATACCGTTGATCTCATTCAATTAACTTTTTAAAATACGCCTAATTGTGGATTTATGCTACATCCGGCTCTACGCTCGCCACAGTCGGCTCTGCACTGTCAATGAAGAAATAGTTGCCGTTAACTTTTTGTTCGTGGTCCTACATGTTACCGGATTAGTATTTGGCTGCTGAGATCTCCCAAAACTATTACAGACGCCCGCACTTACCAATTGACTGTCAAGCTTGTTGATACGAGGTCGGTAGGATACCGGGTCGCGTCGGAAACTGAAAGGCGTCATTAGCTTATTTTTGTAATATCTAATCATAGTTACATACGTGACATTGAGATTTTTCAAAAACTTATTGCATCCAGTTAGCAAGCCTTGAGGCTTCGTAGCAACCGCATCCAAAGAAGGTTTTCCTTCGAATACAATGACTCGGTCTGCCAAATACGTAGCCTAAAAGCAAGGCAAAAATTATTATCTATATCATACGGTGTTGTTATTGATCCGGACTTACCATAATAAAGTCGTGCTCAACAATAAATGCGGTCTTCTTGGCATGCAAAATAAATCTCTTGATAACCTTTGCACATATTACACGTTGCTCAGAATCCAAGTACGCAGAGGGCTCATCAATAAGATAAATATCTGCAGGCTGTCCTAACGCCAACACTATAGCAGTTCTTTGGAGTTCACCCCCAGACAGATTTTGAACCTCCAAATCTATAATGTCGTCAATTCTCAACGGCTTACACACATCAGTCTGGAATTGCGGTAGCAAGAAGGATGCTCGGATCTTCTTGAAAAATAGTTGACGAACTGTACCAGTAAATTTCGGGCTGATTTTTTGGGGTTTCATACTAATATGCATTTGTGGAACCTTCTTGCCATTATCAGGTGCAATAGCTCCAGCCAACAATCGGCAAAATGTCGTCTTTCCGGTACCATTCTCCCCCATCATCACTATAATCTCCGAATCTGTGAAATTTCCTTTCTCAACGCGCATTTTGAAGTCTCCCAATGTTTTTTGCATTGATGGATATTCAAAACTCCTGCTTTTATCGATGGGAATGACATCAGTTGCATCAGCCAGTCTAAACTGCAATGATTCGTCTCTGAATCGCAGATTCTCTGTCGGAATATTGCCATCCAAAAATATATTTATTCCTTCCCGCACAGAGGCTGGAAGACTAACAACTCCGTAGACCGAAGGGACACCATAGAGGATACACACAAAGTCTGAAAGGTAGTCAAGTACTGAAAGATCATGCTCAACGACGATGACATAGCAGTCTACACCCACAAGCGATCGAATGACTCTTGCGGCATTAAGACGTTGCTTAACATCCAAATATGATGACGGCTCGTCGAACATGTAAACATCTGCCTTTTGTACAGCAGTCATACCAATGGCAAATCGTTGCAGTTCACCACCAGAGAGTTGAGCTACCTCTCGCTCCAAGACATCTTTCAAATCTAAATCATCTAGAATTTCGGCAAGATTATCTCGTTCCAACTTAGCCTTCATCAAGCTCCCTACCTTTGTCACGGGTCCTCGTATAGCACGGGGAATATGATCGACATACTGGGGCTTAATAATAGCCTTTATATCGTCCTCCAAGACCTTCGTGAAGAAGTTCTGCAACTCACTTCCACGGAAGTATTTCAATATCTCTTCCCAATCAGGAGGATTCTCAAACCTTCCAAGGTTCGGCTTTAATTTTCCTGCCAAAATTTTAAGAGCTGTAGACTTTCCAATACCGTTCGTGCCAACTAAACCCAACACCTGGCCCGGGCGAGGAGTAGGTAAACGATGTAGCTTGAAAGAGTTGGCAGAATAACGATGCGTAACTTGACTTTCCAAATTCGTAGGTAGATTAATGATATGAATAGCTAATCGATGTCAAAACTATGAGATCTCGTGTCACTGCTGCAAATTTCCTTACCTCCAAAAGGGCATTTCTTGGGACAGATACCACATCCAATACTATTCCAGTCAATTAAATGAATGACCAAAATACTGATCACCAAAATTTTCCTCACCATAGCGTCTCGGAAATAAACGCAATCTTCGATTCTGGAGTAACCTCAATGCATAATTTTCCAGTCCTCACTACAGGACATGATTTTCGGCA
Source organism: Babjevia anomala (assembly GCA_030580435.1). Taxonomy (NCBI): domain Eukaryota; kingdom Fungi; phylum Ascomycota; class Lipomycetes; order Lipomycetales; family Lipomycetaceae; genus Babjevia; species Babjevia anomala. The sequence goes on from JAKTSW010000044.1 coordinate 51,730, forward strand.
TTCCTGGCGACATTTCTGTAACAGTCAGAACATCCATCAATAGAATATTAGCTTCTGGAATGCCTTTTGAATTCCCAGTTACACAAAAAAAACGAACCTTAGGCTTGCATTTGTCGACATTGACAATGGCGATTCTAATTTATGACATTATTAGCTTCCATCAACATCATTTAACCGTTTCGTTTCTGTAAATTCATACCTTGTTAGTCTATCCGACATTTTAAACCAAATTTTTCGTTTGTAATATTAAATCAAAAAAGTGATGTAGACTCAGACAGAGATATCAAAATTTTCGACTTGCTCTTCAGTATGCTCATGCTACTTATTGCGTCGCTGACTTTTCTTACACTAAATTGATTTTTGGTGCTAATGGATTGTGACTGTGACATATATCTGTGACCCACGTGATTGTTTTTGCGTACACTGGTCACGCCATCATATCTGTTCGCAGCAAGCAATTTAATATGAGCATGGCGATGTCATTTATTAACTCAACAGTGCAATAGATCAATTAATTTCAAAGGTTCTAAGTAGATGATAAATAATGCATATAACATTGATTTTCGATTTATGTTCTGTAAGTGAGACTGACTGCTAAAAGGGTCCGAGGGATCCATACAAAATTCTAGCTGCAAATTAGAATTTTTGACATGCCATCATCGCAAACTAGAACGTCTACTACACATGAGGAGTGGAACTACGATCAATATTCAATGCGCATGTTGCAAAGCAAGTGATGATTGCGTAATTAATGTGACTCGGTTTCCAACTGCATAACCAGCTTTTTCATCTTTCGCCATTCTTCGGGCTTCGCAAAATCAGCTCCTCCAAGATCTTTGCCAACTTCAAACACAGTGAGGACGGAATCTAATCCGCCGACAGCTAATCTTCTTCCATCTTTTTTTTCCCATGATACCTTATTGAGGGATTTATATGAAGGAGTTTTACTCTTATATGCGGTTGGACCGCCCGAGATAGTAGGAACTTCTATACTCATATTTAAGTCCCAAACATCAACTGTTCCAGTACCGCTGACAGCGGCAAATACACTTGGACGAACTGGATTCCACATAACGTCATAAGCAGCATCTTCCATGTTAAATTCGAGCAATGGCGATATCTCCTGAGCAGCAGAGCCAAGAAATCCTGAAGCATTTTGAGAGTTTCCAACAGATGCTTGTTTAGTACGCCATAATCGTACCGTCCAATCCAAGCTACTGCTTAACATGAGGTCACTTAAGTCGAGTGTGCCTCTATTTGGATGGAAGTCAATACCGGTTATAGGTGCCGCATGGCCCTTATATACAGTCGTTGGATCGACCCCTGCTTTGAAGGCAGCTTGGTCGTAGCGATGGCACGGGTAGATACTACCCTCTTCAGTTCCTGTTATAAAAAAACTAGGGTCTGCAGGTTGAAATTTTACACAGGTTGGCGCTAGATCCTCTGTTTTTGAAGGAGGCGGAGTAACAAGGTCCAATGTTTCCTTTGGCCAGTCAATGAGACGATCAAGAAGTAAAATTTAGATGACTGAGGAGACTTACCTCAGGATATGTGAGCATGTCAATTGTCCAACCACAGACTCTACCATCAGTACTTGCAGTTATAATATTATTCGCATTTTTCGTCCCAATTACTTCTATTGAATATACAGGATGTGAATTGCCTGACCCAGTCAGCGGAGATTTTAATACTGCATCGGATTTGGCTCTTGTATCCCATAGCATTAGTTGTCCGTTGTAACATCCACCAATTACAAGGTTTGGGTGGAATTGCGAAAACTTGGCAACGACCACCTCACTCTAAGTAATTACCAAGTCAATTCGAAGTGTCCGTGTTAACAATTCATTTCTTACCGGTGATTCGAATTTGAATTCCGGTCGATCCTTCAAATGCATATTCCAAAGTAGAACAAGTCCTTTAGAGTCCCTAGTAGAAATTGCGTTTCCTGCATAACTTGAAAGTATCAGTTCGGAGTACTACATATGACAGTTAGCAATCCATAATACACGAAAAGCCTGATTACAAATATGTGGGACCTTAGTAGACCAATCGATAGATGTAATACTGCGCCTTGAGGAGAGTTGTTCGGAATAGAACTGTAGCCGTTGCGTCAAACTTCGACCTGTATCTGTCCTATATGAATGCCAAGTCAGTATATCAGCAGGTTATGGATTATATTATATGGCACCAGTTTCACTAACTCTTCAATATCCTTGCTTATCTGATAATCACTTAAAATGTTATAGTCTTCATCAAGAGCGCGCTCCAAAACTTTTGAAGAACTTTCGAGGAAGGCTAGAAAGTTACTTGGCTCTAAAGGTTGTATATCCTTTGTTGCAGACGTTGAAGATGTTGCGGAAATTTCGGATTGTGGGAACTCTTCTTCATTGTTTGACTTCTCAATGGAAACACTTTTTTCATTCAGTCCTTCTTGAATCTCCTTTCTTAAGCATGCAGTCAATACCTCAACTGTCTCGTTTTCTTGTACTGTTTGTTGGTAATTTATATCTGCATCAATTATAGTCTGAAATGGGGTCCAGGATTCCGTGGTTTGGACTTCTTTACTGTAAGTAATTTTCTCGGCGCGTTTCGAGGGACTAAGATCAAACAACGTGTACAATGAGGTAGATAGTTCGAACGATCGATCGGGGCTGTTACTATATTAGAAGTTATTTGAGACGCCAAAAAATCACTCACAACGAATTGACTCTCGGTGGAGATAGATCATTGGACTCATCAGAAAACTGATCTTCTCCTCGACTGAAGGAAGTCGCAGACGGTGGACGATTATCACCAACTAAAGTCGCTACTAGCTGGTCCACGTCCGTTCGTCTATTGTATGCGCGAGATGGAGATGACGGCTACGCATTTTATATAAATAAGATCTTGAATGGAGAAGGATATAGTCTTTTCAAATTTATGAAACACAATAGACTCAACTTACCAAGTTACCATCGGCAGACGTTCGATATACACTTGAATCATTTTGACGTTGTTCCCGCTGCCGTCGAAGTTCCGCCAACTTCTGCTTCTTCACTTCAATCTCCGCTCGGCGGCGTTCCATGACACTGCTGTGAAATTGCGCTGTTGTTCAGTCAGATCTAAATTTGAAGTCCCGATGTATCTGTTTAAACATGCAGCTAGATTTCGACACTATACTTTACTAAGTGTCAAATTCTCATGAGGACGCGAATTTGTCGAATTTGTAGAATTATGGTTTGTGCCTTAAATGTGGCATATGTGGCTGGTAATTAAGCTGACATCAGCCTTTCATATTTTCACGGATTTAGTGGTACTTCTTAGATTACAAGTGCAAGCTAACAAGAAGTATCTTAAGAATAACATTATCATCAGATTTAAAGATAATCTAAATAGAAAATAATTTCTCGAGCAAGTTCTACACCAAAAACTGCGAAAAACTCTTTTATTGGAATTTCTATATCCTCTAGAGTGATCTCGTCAGACATTCTAGATAGATCCTAATTTAAAGTTAGAGAAATAGAGTAAGCAAAAGCTGAGAGTATTGCCATTAGTACCTTAGCCCGAAAAACCATACTCCGAGAAAGCAGCAGCGCATCACCTAGCTTGAAAGGGCTTTGCATCAATTCACTCTCAGTCATAACTCCCGGAAATTCTATGTCAAATAATGCTGCGCTTGATTTCTTATTTTCAAAATTTGGTGTCAAAGGTCTAATTTTTGGATTCGGCGAAAATGACACGTAAAGTGAGTTTTTCAGTAAAGGCTCGAACTTTTCATAATCATGAAATTTGTTCGTTTCTGGATCTAAAAGTTCACTCGGATGAAAAGTAGCCTTGTACTTCATTTTTTGACAGCCATATATGAAAAGACCTAAAACTTTAGCCAGCGAAACATAGCAACGAGACGACACTGACCCATAAAATAGTACTCATGCCCTCCTTCCAAGGCGAGAGCAGCCTCTCTGCAGGCACTGACCTTGCCTAAGCTGTATGCTGCATATTCTTCTCTCCACATGAAGTATACTCCTGATATAGAGTTCGCTAAAAAATCAAGAACTGACATAGCGATCAGCTTCCCGTCGAGGTAATACATTTGATGCCATAGACCTAGTCGCTTTTGCTTCAAAATTCCGGAAGGATGATAAACTATGTCGCGTTTTTCTAATGGACTTTCGCATAAGAATTGTCTAAACCCCTTTTTTGTCACATCTGCGCTGTGATGGCATGTTGTTTGGTAGTGACGATAGAGCTCAAATTTCTCGTCTGAGTAGGCAGATGGTACCATCGCAACTGTGAAGCGATGAGCAGGCTCGATACCTATTTCTGACACCGGCAAGTTGTCATATTCAGAGCAGTGTGTTGCGGAAACAAGATCAAACGGTCTGGAAGATTTTCTATGTAACTCAGTAAAAATCGAATAATTAATCAAATAAATTTTGGTGCTTACTGTTTGGAATTGCCATTTTTCGATTCATACTGTAGCAATTTAGACTCAAATTCATTCCCAAGGATATATCTATTAAATCGATTAATGGCCTGTCGATGTTCTTTCGAAGGCTTAAATTTAGATGCGTTTAGTCGTATGGCGTACTGGGGACAGCAAGAATGTAACAGATCAGGCTAATAACATGTAAGGCTATTTGAGTGAGAAGTCATCGGAGACATCAAGTTTTTACCTTGTACAACCAAAAACCAGACCTAAATTGTAAAGAAATAGTCAATTATTCCAAAATCTGCTCGTAAGTACCAAACATACCTTCTGAATCCTTTATTCATTAAAGCTTCATAATGATCTGCTCTTAACGATATCGCGTGAAAGATGAAAATGGCGCTGCCACTCCTGGACTTACAGTATCCACATGATCCATTGTTATATCTGCCATTGCATACAACGCTCACTGTTTCACCCTCTAAAATCATCTAGAACTGCCTCCAATAAATCAGTGTTGACTAAGTTGGCTAAAGCAATGTTGAATTCGCACGCTCAAGGACAACAAACTATACAGAGCTGATTTTCACAATGGCGTAAATCGGAAAATCAATGGATATTTTATGCGACATTCACACTATCTTGATTTCGTTATATAATATATTACCCTCCTTACTCGATATCTAATCATAAAAACCGATTTATCTAAGCTTCGCTCTCGTGTAGAAACAAACCGGTGTCAACAATACAGAGGCCGACACAAAAGTTCAGGCCAAACATGTCAGTGGACCATACGATTTGATGAGTAAAGCGAATGTAGATTATCGTTTAGCCAATGCAACACAACAACCCTTACTCCGCTTCATGAAGGCATACGCTCAGCAGCCTGTGGAACCGAGATGTTCTAGCATGCCTAAATCTCATTCACATTCCAAACGGGTACCGCGAGAATAATGAGCGTCCTGCTCGGTTTTGTCGTGACTCAAGCACAGATGTATTTAAACAAGTGGAGTGAATCGCTCCATCCGGTCGAGTTATCGCTCGTCCATTTTTACAAATGTTTTTTTGTTATATCTAATATCGTTATATCGAATATCGTTATATCGAGAGTTGATCGTATAAGTCATCGTCTAGATACATTTTCGAACATATGTTACCCGGGGCCAATGAAAAAGCGTGCTGGCATGTACCACCAATATTCGTATCAACAGCCTCTCTAGCTCTGCACATTAGCGCGCAGAAGGACCATCCGGCATAGTCAGATCATGCGAAGAAACGTTTGTACTAGTTGGAGAATATTGGACGTGAACGAGATCTTAACGTGGAATCTTCTAATCTACTGGCTCATAAAATAGGCTGTCGTGACAGAGTCCATTTGGTCGGCCTCTCAATGTTATTATAACTTTAAATTTGTGAATTCCGTAGACGGTAAAGAATCAATAAGAAAGGAAGCTCGACTGGCGAGAGAGGCCATGAGGCCATGCCATTATTGGGTAAACTTTCTCGAGCTTAACCACATATTCAAAAGTTTTTGAACCAATATATCGAAACTACTCTTGTTTAAAATCCTGGAATAGGCAATACTAGTAATTGTGGCTGACCTACAACAAACGACGACAACGAGCAAAAATTTAGAACTCTGCCAGCCAGCAATTAGTCGCTAAACCATGGCTGAGCCAAATGGTCAGGCTGGCTGCCAAACTTTTTGTCACAAAGGGAGGCGATGGTCACAGAATTATCATGTACAGAAAGGGAATTTTTTAACCATAGCATAGCTTCCTTAAATTTTTTGAATTCTACGCTGTTGTCGTTTGGGCACAGAAGAGATCGCTCACAATTTCTCGATTTGATCTCGATTTTCAGGCTCGGTGAGGCGAATGAGAGACAAATGATGTCAGTGTATATGTGAATAAACAGGTCTAATCATTTGAGCTTAATGTGAAATCGAGATGCTGAGCTTGAATTGCCCGCTCATGGCACACATAATAGATTCGGTATTTGTGAACGGCATAAATATGAGCTAGTTCTGTGGCTTTAACGAGTTTTATTTTGTTGTTTATTTATGTATTCGCGTTACTATTTCTTAATTTTTTAGGTATTGTTTTTTATTTACTTCTCTATTTACGGGCGAGATACGAAACACCGAAGGACAAAAACGCGTTTCATCTACTTTTCGATTCAGACTAGCCCGAATTAGAAACACATAAACAAACGGGCTAAACGCCAATAATGAAAATCGTTCCTTTAATCTTTTCGCCTGCTATTGACTTAGCTTTACTACATACGTTGTGATCGAGGGCGGTCTATCCCCATTCAATTTGCTGCCATATCACCACCCCAAGCCTACACATTTATTTAGTGAAACTGTTTCCTTTTTTTTTTTTATCTGCTGCCAGTATCTCTGTTTCTGTCTCTTGTTTCCTTTCACTTTGCACGTTCGTTTGCTGCCTGCATCTCTTATATGCGCCGAGAGAGATCGCATTGAGTTGACTGAATTTAAAAGTTGTTTCGTCCGTAAAATTAGGGGATCGAATAAGAATCGTGGATTTGGGACCGGTGAATATTTTCAAACGATATGGATCGCTCGTCTCCTTTAGCTGCTATCATGCCGCCGTCGTTGTGGCATATGGACCACCAGAATCAGTCCTCGATGACCTTGCAGTCAGCTCTATACCAGAAAGCTCATCATCAGCAGCCGCTGTCAAAATACTCATCTCTGCATGAGCCTGATATCTCTTTTTCACCTTCGCTAGAATCTCCAGCTACAACACTGGCTGCGGATCTGTCGCAAAACTTTCGTATTGCAAAGAGGTCAGATCATATTCTGATGGCGATCAAAAATCTGCTAGTTTGAAATATTTTTTCTGTTATCTAATTTGGTCTTGCTTAGCCCTGTTATTCCTACCCCTCGCAGGTCTCTACTGCCATCGTTCTCATTTGGGTCAAAAACCGCAAAAGGTAACCTTCATCCTACAGGATAACATGATCTGAGAGATCGGTCACGAATAGTTCATTTGTCCACTAACTGCTGTTTCTACTGCTATAGTTAACCAAACGCCTTCTCTGCCTATATCATCGTCACCGAGTGGTGGTGAATCGATGGATGTCTCCCCATTGCCTCATAAGTTGAGAGCTGGAAGCAGTTCATCTGCTTCTTCGCAATCCTCAATGTCCTCTTGGTCATCTTCATCATCCAATTTTCATTCTACTTCTCGAAATGGCACAAGCTCATTATATCAGTCTCTGTATGACTTTTGAATTTGCTATCATGAGGATAAAGCTAACAATTTTTTTTCTCAACGCTTCAGCAATCGTTCTACACTACCTCCAAAGCCTTTGGTTCCTCGTTTGAAACAATTAACAACTGCTGGATCATTTCCAAGTCCATCCTTTAATCCCCCATCTCATAATTTCCAAAAATTGAGAAGCAACGCACATTCTACATCTGCCTCTCTCGGAGACATCTGTTTTGAGTCGCCAATTCCTGCACATAGCACATCAGCTATCGTTGGATTTGGCCATGATACTCCTCTCTCGAACAAATCATCGCTTTCTGCTGGTTTTCGTCCGGTCTCCAGTTTGCAGCAGTATACTGATTCACCTCTTTCTGCTGTTTCTAATCGACCACCGACCAAACACGACCGTGCAAAATTTAGGCGGACTCAAAGTATGTATCAGAGTCCAGGGGATCTTTTGGTCTCTGAAATGGTGCATGAAAACGAGTACATAGGCTCTATCTCACCCCCTTCACTCCCGACCAGCACGGTTCCAATGCCAAGTTTCTCCGTTACGGAGGATCCTTTGAAAAGGATAGAACCAAGTACTCTCATCGACATAATGGATGGCAAATTTCAAAAATATTATGATAGACATATCATTATAGACTGTAGATTTGAATATGAATATTTAGGCGGTCATATTACCAGCTCGGTAAATATGAATTCTATGCCTCAGTTGGAAGATCTGTTTGCATCCCGTCAGTCAGATGAGAAAGTGTTACTTATATTTCATTGTGAGTATTCTGCACACCGTGCTCCTAGAATGTAAGTCATATTTGAGGTTGCTGTTGCATCTGGTAATATCATATTAACGCGATTTATTTGAAAGGGCACTTCATTTGAGGAATAGAGATAGACACCTTAATATGCATAGATACCCAGAGCTTCATTTTCCTGACATGTATATTTTGCACGGAGGCTACAGTAACTTCTTCTCAGGTTACAGATGTCGCTGCGAGCCGCAGAACTACGTTGAAATGTTAAATCCCGAACATCGCGAAAGCGGGGTACGACAGATGCATAAATTTAGAAAAGTTAACAAATTTTCCAGAACACGAAGCTTTACTCTTGGAACATCTGCATCTTTCGATAATAGCCCTTGTTTAGGTTTGCAAGGATATAACTCCATGAACGCCATATCCTCGTCCGAACACAAAGATGAGGATATGGCGATGGGCAATTACGAAGAGGAATAACCACAAAAATCGAATTTCTTTTTATTGTTTTTGGAGTGCGCTTTATAACTCCTTAGCTCATCCTTTGCATTTATGATATGTTATGCTTAACCATCCATCTCTCAAAAGCTTGCATCGTACCGAGAAATGTGATGTTTCTGTTTGGGCATTATTTCGATATATATAGCATATTATCTCTCTCAATTGTTTTCTTTTCATTTTTCTGTAATTGATTTAATTCCTTTTTTTAATATTCTTAATTTTTATATTTAATTCTTACAGTCATTTTGGTTAGTTTAGTAACAAACGGGTTATGAAGAGTGGGCATTTTGGGTGTTCAGGATTGCCACATCGCACCTTCATTTCTTCCATTTTTTGCTAAGGTCAGTTTTATCAACTTGTGTATACTGTGATTTCAGCTCAAGTTAGTATTGGTTAGTCTGGTTGGAAATTTCGGAGTTCAAGAGAATTTTGTCCCGGACTAGTCAGGATTTAAACATATGCTCAGCATATATAAAGCATCTCAATTCGCTATAAACAGACATTTAGACGCATCGTCAAGCTATTTACTTCTTAGTTTTATTCAAATTTATTATCTAATCTATTAATAAATCTTGTAAGTCATTCATCATAACGCTTTTGCCTTCTGATTCGAAACTTTAATTCTACATTTTTCATTTCTTCTTATTTACATACACTAAGGTTAGTAACCTAAAAATATGTATAGATCTTCCGTTTTAAATTGAAACCTCAAGATCCAATAACTAATAGCTATATAAAGTTTGAAGTCGAATGGCGGTGAGATATTGTAGTTTAAGTGTGCCCGAAAGATGGTAGTGGTGGTTCGCAGTTTTAACTTTCAAATTAACTATGACATGTCCATGAAATCTTCTTCACCTTTTTATTATTAGCTTTCTTGAAATCGACTATTTGAATCGTCAAAATGAAGTTACCATTTTCTGCTGGCTCTGTTGGCTCTGTAGTGGGAGACACAGACCGATGACGTGGACTCATACTTCCCGAAGCGATATCATTAGTAGGATTAACCTTTGACGGACCAGCATCAGATATCTGTTTTGACTCTAAGTCAATCTCATCCTCGTTCATTCCTTCTCGTCTTTCTATAACTATCGTTTAGCAATAAAAATGGTCAAGCAAATTTGACTGAATTACTTGCCTTGTTCTTCCTTCTCTTCTCTGATTTGGCGTTGCATGCCTTGCAAAGCCTCCATAATCTCGGCAAACTGCTGCTTCCGAGCCTGCCAAACTTGAGCATAGTTATTCTTTTCAGCTTCAAGCTGCCGTATCTCATTTTCTAAGTACTCAATATTTCGAAACTGTTCTTTACGTGACTTAAGATTGTCACTTTGAATCATTTTTCGAGTGAATCGATCATATTCTTCCATTTGAGCCCGCTTGATTTGGGCCCTTGCAAGCTCTCCTTCGAGATCCAAACTAACTTTGTGACCGTTTTGGTGCAAGTTCCCTATTACATATGTCAGTAGCGGCATCAGCAACTGAAAGTCTCTGTAAATGATAATAGACTGACATATTTGTGACTTTTTCACATCAAAGGTTGAGAGCTCAGAGAAGCTAGTCCCATGCTGCAGCTGAAATTTGGCTATCAGCATCTCAAAATCATCCAACCCGTTATTCAGTTCAGTCCGCAAATCATCTCTAAGGTAGTATATTAGCCAAAAGCGAAAGTGTAACAAACTCTTGTGCAATCAGACATACGCATCCACGTCTGCGGATTCTGATAGGGCAGGTAGCAACTGCACTCTTTTGAGAAGGTATTTAATTGAATTTTCAGTGACGCTTACTCGGTCATGAATAATTTGATCTAAATTAATAGATGAGTTAGCTCTATGAATTGAGAATTGATTGCATGAGGCAATAACAGCCATTTTTTAGTATAATTATATGCGAACCTAATTGATCTGTCATTTGAACTACTTTCAAATTGTGGAAATTGTGTCAAGTTCTTGGATGGCTGATGTTTGTCGTTTTTTAGAACGATTAAAGTTCAGATATTCGTCCCAATGCACATCTCGCCTGAGGAAACATCTACAAACAAAAAGATCTCGTAGTATTGTACTCGATGAGTAGTGTTCTATCATAAATGAATAACAGCGACTTTAGGAAATTAATTTCTCAAGCATGGGGTGCGCAGAACTCAAAAAGTTCTGAAGATAGGTTCGATTTCTTTATTGGAACATACAAGGCGATTTCATTCATGATTTCTTTGCTGACTTTCTAGTCCGTTTCCTCGATCCAACGAAAAGGAGAAACAGCAAAGATCGAAATATAGAGATAGAGCATCTGAACGAAGAAGAACTGAAAAGGAAGACAAAAGCCAAGAGGTTAAAGGGCTTAATTTTGATCTTTTGCGGCATGCCAAAAGTCACAATACTACAGTGAATGCATTTCAGAGTCTAAGTGAACGGAATTATAGCGATGAAGAAGTCACGGAGAACCCAGTGGTAGAAAATGAATTGAATGCCTTACTGCTATCGAGTTCTACGGAGCCCTATCCATCCAAAACGTTGAAATCAAAGGCGGAACTCTTAGAGCAGTTAAGACGAAAGAATAGCAAAGTAACGTCAAAATTTAAAGCCATCGGTAAAAGAGCCCCCTCTCCCATGTACGATGCCAGTTCTTCGCAAAACTCGGACAAGACTGATCCAAATGATATATTATCTGGCAAATCTAAAATATCGACTAAGCGAATTCGTCAATCGTCGCAAGGTAACGCTAAATTAGACAAAAAGGAGACAATAATTGTCAAGTCTCATCCACAAAGCGCCAGCTCATCGCTCAATCTCAAATCGAAGAGTTCTTCTTCTGAAATGCTAAAAAAGAAGAATTTATTTGAAAACGATGAATATGATGAGGATCAAGATATCTTCGAAGATGCTGGAACAGACTACAACCCTTTCGGAGCCGTCACTTCGGAGTCTGAGGCTGACGATGACGATGGTAACGATACTCTCTCAGTGGATGTGGCAAATCACACAAAACAAGATAGGTCACCAGATATGGAGCCCTCAAGCAGTAAGCCTAGGAATTATTTTGACCGTGAAACAGAGCGAACTTCTCCGATGGATTCTGGGAAAAGCACTGCTGCAGCATCTCCGAATGCTAAGAAGGCATTTTTTGAAAGTATTATATCTGATAATTCGATAAAGACAGCCCTATCAGAGATAATTTCATCTTCCAGGAAAGACCAAACCGTGAAGGCACAGAAACTGAATTCTTTAGCAGGATTCGAAGATGATTACGAAATAGATACCGATCTAGGAGGCGAGGGTAGATGGACTGACGACGACGACAACTACGGTGGAGATCTGCCCCAAAAAAGGTTAAAAAGACGAAGACGTTAGGAAATGGCAATTTGCTCCATCCTTGCAAGAAAATTTATTGCTGCAAATTATGGCAGAACTATACACAAATCACTCTTTCAATGAATAATCTCTGAAAGAAACGCGTCATTATGCTCCGCAGTTCCTAAAATTACTTCGGTAATCAATTCATACATTTATAGTATGCAATCTAACAGTTCTTATCAAGCTGGTTTCTTTAGGAAAAATTTGGCTAGAGGTTTTATCGTCAGCAATTTTTCACTGAGTTAATCTGAAAGGCGCCTTTCAGCTACCACTCTTATTTACCCTTCTGTTTATTGTAACATGTCCTCAATTAGTGTTTGCCAATTTGAAATTAGTAGGATTATGTGCTGACTCTTTTGCATGTGAAGTGGATTGAGGACTTTGCGTCTTTGAAAGCATTTTCTGTTTTTGTAATTCTTCTCTTCGCGCCCTTGCTTGCTCCTGTGTTAGGGGTTCAAATGATGTCGAGCCTAGATTTGAAGAGCCTTTCCCACGAAATTGTGTGTTCGATATAGAGAATAATGGATTCGCCTGTGACTCATGTCTTACTTTTTTGACAATGCTCATGTTCTTCTTCGCCGGACCTGCAAAAGGCAGTCTTCGCTTTCTAATTATAGATACCGGATCTTTCTCAAGTGAGATAATTCCACGAGAAGCTTTTTCGCGCTGTATTCTTGCGTATTGTTCTTGAACTTTAGACGTAGCATCTGCCAATTTGTTTTGCTGTGCCTGATGCAAAAGCCAATACGCCTTTCGTACGTTTTTGCTCGGAAGATCCTCCTCATCTGGAAAGTTGCGAAAGATATGGTCCTGCCATAATTCTGAAGATTGTTTCTTAATATGCTACAATTCTCATTAGCATGATATTCTGTCGAAGTCTAGTGACATACAGGTGAATTATGCTCTATTATTCGCTATGTTGAAAATAAATTAGCTTTTGCTTGGCAAAAAATATGCTATTTACATCCTCACCAATTGATCTGGACTTAATCTCTTCAAAATTGGACTGACGAGCTCGTATGGAGCGTTACCGACATCGGTGATATCTATATGAATGTACCCTTTAGCTCTCAATAAGACTGTCTAGTTGACACGTAGTCTAAAAGCTTACAGCTAGAATATTTCAAGCAAAGTCTCTTCGTTATATTCAGGAGACTTGGAATTGATTTGGAACAATCTGGATTTGTTGTATACTCTAGCATACCTTTTAATGTAGTACTGAGGACAAGCTAAATGCTAAACTGAGGTTGTTGAGACTGAAGTTAATTTGTTTTTGCCGTCTTCTTGGGAGTAAATAATATAACGCCTTACTTCCCAAAGTAGTAGCAGTTAGATACAAAAATTCTGTCACGCGGCAAATCCTGATATCCAAGTCCAAAAACATATAAGTCAGCATTTAATTCATTACAGCAAAAGGTTATCATGACTGTCTTTCGAGACTCTCAGCTCGATAATGAATAAAAACCTTAGGAAAAAGGATTTTGGATCCGAGTACAATGCCTCTTCTTTTAGAGACTTCGCAACATATTTTCGCAATAAGCAGATTAAACTCCTAAATCGAGATGCTGAGATATGTTCAGAAGCAAAGCTAGATTCTAGCATCTTCAAAGGCTGCATTATTCATGTCAATGGATACACTCAACCGAGTATTGAAGAACTGCACAGAATGGTAGTTCTCAACGGAGGTGAATTTAAGCAATATATGGATAAAAAGACATCAGTGACGCATATTATTGCTTCATCATTGGTAAATGATCTTCAATAATTTAAAATAACTTGAGTCTAATTATATCTTTCAAATTTAGACACCTAAGAAATACGTGGAATTTGCCAAATACAAGGTAGCCAAACCTGAGTGGATAATGGAGAGTATAGATGCGCAGAAGCTTCTACCATGGCACAATTATCGGGTTATTCAGCCTAACAAATCCCAAGGTCTTATATATCCAGATCCGCCAAATCTGATGTTTTCTGATCCTTCTAATGGAAATGAATGGCCACAGGAACTGCAAGACGAATCACATGAGGACTTGGTATCAACGAATCCGTCAGTTACTCCTACACATATTGCAGCAGATCCAGGTTTCGTAAAGTCATTTTATGAGGCATCTAGACTACATCATCTCAGTACTTGGAAAGCTGATTTGAGGCAAAAGATGCGGAAGAAATTACAATCTGGATCTAATGCCGCCACCATGCAAATTATCTCCTCTAAGAAATCGTTTTCTAGAGTGATATTTCACATAGACTTTGATTCCTTCTTTGCTTCTGTCTCTTTGCTTAAATTCCCGCAATATTTGGACAGTCCAATTTGTGTAAGCCATGGTGGTAGTCAGAATTCTGAAATCGCAAGCTGTAATTATATCGCTCGGAAATACGGAGTCCGAAATGGATTATGGTATGTCCCTAGTCTGAGTCGATAAATAAATGCTAATAAATCATAGGATGAAAGAAGCAAAGAGGCTTTGCCCAAACATTGTATGTCTCCCATATGACTTCACGTCTTACGAACAGGCCTCAAATTGCCTTTATGATATCTTAATGGATACTGAATGCGATCATATCGAGGCAATCTCTATTGATGAGGCTTTGATTGATGTAACTTCCAAATGCTCAGGCATTGATTACAATGAAACTAAAATTAAATGTCACAATCTTGCAGAATCCATACGGACAGAAGTATCTAAACGCACCAAGCTTCAAGTTAGCATAGGCATTGGATCAAATATTTTACAGTCTAAGCTTGCCACCAAAAAGGCAAAACCTGCGGGTCAATTCATGATGACTTTCAACAATTTCTTCTTGGAGTCGGCACAAATGAATATCCAAGATCTACCAGGAGTCGGATATTCCATCCAGAGCAAATTAAACAATAGTTTAAATATCTTTACAATTCACGATTTACTCAACATTAATAAGAGCTGTCTTGCCGAATATCTGGGTGATAGCCTTGGTACAAAACTCTGGAACTATGCGCGAGGAATAGATACCGATGTCATTGCTGCAAACAGCGTACGCAAGAGTGTATCTGCCGAAATTAACTGGGGCATTCGTTTCGATGATACAAGCCAGTTTACAGTAATTCACAATTAAATTGAATCGATAATCAATATGTTCTAATTTCTTGTTAGGTATTTCTTAACTCACTCTCAAAAGAACTTCAAACGAGACTTCAAAGTCTCTCTTTAGTTGGTCAAAAAGTTACTCTAAAAATCCTCTCGAGATCCAAAGACGCTCCTATTGAGCCTGAAAAATTCCTTGGATGTGGCAAATGCGACAGCCATAGCAAATCATTTAGTTTCGCGAATTCGACGGATAATGCATCAGCCCTTCTTAATCAAGCCTTAGTTTTGTTCAAACGGATGAACGTGCCGATCAAGGAAGTTCGGGGTGTCGGATTACAAATGACAAAACTTAGCAGTTTATCTGAATCGTTGTCCTCAAATTCTCTTATTACCATCGGAAATGAAGCAAAACCTTTACAAAATCACGACATCCATGCACTTCTAAATAGGGGTGCTGTTCCTACTCATGGTGATAGATATGATGTAGAAGTAGCTACCGATTGCGGTCATGGAGACAAGGCCTTATTTTCAAAAATTTCTCCCTGGAACTCTGCCAATAATAACGTGACTGCAGATAATGCAGGTGAGTTGCACTGATCAGTACTTCCGTCAACACAATTAACTAATCGAGTTTATCTGTTATTGCAGAAATAAAAAGCAGCAAATGTACTGCTTCAAAGCGAAAGTATTTCAGAGTGAACCTGATCGAAGAAAGAAATGATTTAGTACAATATCTGAAATCATCTAACTTAATACTCACATTTCAAGATAAGCAGCTAATAAGTGATCTTCGATTACTCTTAAAAAACTGGTATGATAATTTCAAAGAAGGACCTGAGTATGATGATATGTGTCAATTTCTTGACTATTTGTATCACCTAATCGTGATCGAGAGAAATTTTTCGAAGGCCGTAGATCTGGTTAGGTGGCTTGAATACTTGGTAGAATCTCCGTTACAGACTTCATACTCTTCTGATCGCGCAGAGCACCATTTGACCAGTTGGCTGTATCTCTTATATCAATCAAAATCCGTAGTCACTGCAGCCGCGCTTGATTATAGACTTGGAGAAGTGCAGTTCTGAATTGACAACTGGTTATGCAATATGAAGGAGCGGATAACTAAGCTGGAAGTTATAAATGGAGTGTTTTATTGAATATCAAGTACATGTAAGATTGTAGCATTACTTTTTTGATACTAATTCATCAGCTAAGCTATCTTACTCGTTTTAACAATTTAACAATTTTTCACTAGTTGGCACTTTATCGATATAATAGTTTTTTTCAATCAGTTCTCCCATGTCGATCTGGAGCATTTATCTATGAACTGAAAAAAGAATAATAACTATCAGAACTATCAAATTACAATGATCTTGTACTAGAGAGCAATTTGGGTAAAGTTTAAAAGAATAGACTAAAAGTCGTGGATCGACAGTACTAGTAATCTTGAAAATAAAGCAGGATATTATTTTACGATTAAGACTAGATTGGTACAGAGAATAAACTAATAATAAGCTATCATAAAATTTAATGGCTTCAGCATTTAAGTTCAATTGCCTTAAATGCTGACAGCTGCTTAGTTTATATTTATGAAAATAGATAATATATTTAAAGGTTACAAAATTTCTCATTTGCTTTTTACCAATCTTATCACGATCGAGTGTTAAAAAGCACGGCACGAGTTTCGTGGTATACAGTTTCTTTTTAATAATTCAACATAATATCCATCGGCATGGCTACTTATTCGCCTTATTCGTTCCTAATAAATAGGCTATCTCACTTCTCCAGATGTTTTTAATTTGTCCTTATAATATCTTAACAATGTCGTAAAGGCAACTAAATTTGCATGTTCATCTCACAATATATGTCCCTGTATTTATTAATCAAGCGCGGGATGACACCGTCTTTTCATAACCAAAGCCAACAAGATTTCCAAAAAAACATAGTCGTTCTAATATTTATGTCCAAACTCATTTTGAAATATAATATTTTGTATCGAAAAACCAACATCAATTGTCGGTAAGTAGAAGTGACGTGATCGGAATATAGAAAACACTAAATACGGAAGTTCATTCTGATAAAGCAAGCAAGTAGCGCTCTATTATTTTGGCTGAGAATCGAAACATAGAAGTCAGAATTAGCCAAATTTCTGATTCAGTTCTTGGAAGCGGAATTCGGGGACAGAAAACTCGATTGAGTAGTTCGACAAAGAAAGCGCAGAAAAATAGGAATTGCCCAGGTTTTATTAGTCTGCAGCTGATCAAGAGCGCAGTTAGAGTAAGCTTACGTTCGGTAGAGCGGTTCTACCTCTTATATTATTTATGATGATGGCATCCTTAGAACTTGAACCAAACATTCCCATATTGAACGACCTCAAAGTTCTTTCTGCATAAAGTTGATTATCAGGCACATTCTCTTTCAATAAAGTGCAGATGAGAGCTGTTTACACAATATCATAGTATTATTAACTTCACATCAATTATTTTTATATAGACGTCATTAGTATTGAAGTTCTGGTAGTTCTACGCTCGAAAATTAATAAATCCACTTTAGCGACTTGATGAACATGAAGATGTTGCAACTCTCCAAGGCTCTCGTGTCCAATACAAGAATATCCATCAAAAAATTAGCCACTCTTGAATACATTTGAGACCTCGTGGATGGATATAACTCGTCGCTTATCGACAAAACATAGATATGTTTGCATTGGATTGTAGCTTCTTAACGGTAAATTATGAATTAATCTTTCTTCTATTACTCTGCGATACCTTTCGATTCACTGTCTACTATTTCTTACAATCTTCAAACTAAGTTAATATTAATCTAACATATGGTAAATATATTAGGAGTACAGCAATATTACGATAATCTATCTATTGTCATACAAAAGCGAGCAATGGGATATGCAAGTATCTATGACGAATTGTCAACGAGTTAAAACAACAATAATTGAGAGATTCAGGAGCTATCACTAATACCTAGTTGTATGAGTCTAGTAAGTTGTTCATCCTCAAAATATGCTAATATCCCATATATAGCGTTGCTACAAGACAGCCGTCTTTAATGGAATGCGATTTTGTAAGGAAGAATTTGGTTGAATTTGTTTTGCGGATTTCCATTGTATAGTATTTCGATCTGGGAATAAAAAGGCATGGACCGACTATTAACTCTAGAGAAAAATATTAACTTCAAGTTCTAATACAGGAAGTACTGCAATAGCCATTATCATACTCGAAGTGTTTTTCCACGTAAGTTCTTTTCTGTATTCAGGACACATTACTGACAAGTAGATTTCAGCTAAACATGAATATGCTCTAATCAAAATTCATACTACATCAGAACTGATTGCATGAGCGACGACAGTGAGGTTGATGATTTTTTTTAGGTGTATTGTAGGCCAGCTTAAAGCCAGTGAGTGACCTTATCATCTCATCAAATTAAGTTTTGTGAATTATCGAAACTTCGAAAAGGCCGGACGAGGTCTCACGAAGAGAGTATATGTAAGTCTAAAAATAATTCTAAATCATCCAGTACAGTTTCCTTAGTAAAGCTGTGGTACAAAGATGGAGATGTAGGTTTCGAAAGTGAGCTACGCCTATCGTATGCCCAATAAACTCAAACCATATATTGCAGCACTTCAAATTTCATATATGAAATCTGCCATGTGAAAAGCTAGAATATCTATAAGATATTCTATTCAAGTTAAATTAGTTAACGAGACAATTTGCTAGACTAGTTGGCCGTTAGCATTTTGCGATCGAGAAAGTTCACCAATTATGAGCTCCTCTTTAATCTAACCAATTCAACTGCATATAAACTTTCCTGATTCGCTCTTCGAAATTTGGTGACGTCGTGTAATCTGCTATTTTATGGATAGCAGTCAACAGAAATCGACACTGCTGGAAGCTAGAACCGAGTTCTGCGGTGCTTTTTAATAAAAACACATCACACTTAAAAATTTATTTAACAACTAATGCCACCGACACGTCGCTATCAAAGTACCTGAAGGAAGAATTACTAAATGACACTTTGGATGCGATAAAATCCGAGCAGGTTGAATCTGGGCAAAATCAACTGCTTTTTAATGTAGAAAACAAAGTTCTGGTGGAGCGTTGCTCCTAATTAACAGCAAAGGGACCCCCTGCACGACATCATGTTTTGAGTCAAACATCTGATAAAATTCGTAAATATCGTGAAAGGTGGGAGCAAGCGACGTTCAGCACTACGACCGATAGGCAGGAATTGGACAAAAATTTCTTCGACGCTATTCTCGTTGAGCATCTTTTCAAAGTGAGCAAATCGAACGCTCTCGATGGCTAGAGCCTACACGCGATCGTGTGGACATCTGATTTGACAACGTTTCCGCGTCTTTAGCAACCACTTCCTTGAAAATGTCTACTATATGGACGAAACTGGGTTAAGAATTGATATCGAACAAAACAGGCCCATTATAGTTGACAAAAATACGTTACCAAGATGTTGTAAGACCAGTCGCTGTCGCCAGGAACGGGGATCCGTGGTTGAATGCATCTACGCAGATGGCACAGCCATACCACCATTTCTAATCTTCAAAGCTGATAAAGTGAACAACAACTGGTGGATCACGCCAGAAATACTCGAGGATTGGTAAGTTCAGCAAGCTTGAAGGGCTGGACGAGCAATTTACACGGTTTGGAGTGATTCCTTTTTGCCGCGAAAGGTATATTCAGAGCTACCCGCGATACCGTCTGAAGAGCTTCATACACCCATTCGCTTGTCGATTGGGTGCTTGAAAGACCTGAAAAAAACATATTAGAGGATAGGAAGAGTGCAGCACAATTAGTTGCCCAATTATCTATCGTTTTAAGACAAAAACAAATTGCCAAGAAGTTTTTAATGCTAGAAAGTGCCAGCAAAAAGGGAGGTGTAGTAGCGGAAAAAGCTCTTGTAACTGTAAAAATGCTCAACATTAACGAAAAATAAGGTCGAACAAAATCCGGAACAACCGAAACAAATTCGTGATATGAACAAGAAAGATCTTTTAATTAGTTTAAAGCCAGCAGAGAGTGAAACCGATGACTGTACAGTTGTAAATATGAGATAATACATTTAGACAAAATAGCTTTGCAAAGTGGGCCCTTTGCATAGATCGGTCCCAACTCCTAAGAATTTCATCACCCATTTGACGCAGAAGACGATGTCGTGGAGCGAGCTTCTTTGCTATTAAAAAAGAGCATCGATTCAGTAGAGCTTGTTCTTCTGTTTCAGAAAACAATTGTTGCTTTTCATCAATTGGCGCAGCAAGGTACTACCTGATATAACATATCGTCAGCAGCATACGTACTTTTAACCTCCCCGGATTCTATCGCATTCCAAGCTGGATTTATTGACTCCTTCCAGATACTTTGATAGCCACGTATGGGTGGCGCTTAAATTGCTAGAATAACTTTTAAGCGTGGTATTTTTCAAATAGCGTTACAAAACCCAGAACATTGCAGAACCAGGTCCCCACTCCTGTTTAATTATTCACTATTCGAAACTGAAATTGTCGTTTCAGCCCAGAAATAGTAATTATCCACATACGAAACCGAACTACAACTGGATATCGGCTAAGTTTTAACACCTAAATATGTTTGAATAAACCAATATTTGGAAAAACATATTATATGCTGCCTCTCAACGTTCTATATTGCAGTATATTCCAAAAAGCCGAATTCATGTTCATCAATGTGGAAAAGATTATTAATTTTTCTTGCAGTTATGAATTGAGCAATTTCGAACTCCTATTAAGCCTGCATTTATAACTGTTCTTAAAAATATTGAGAGTCTTATATGGTGCGGATTTTTCAATAATGCATTAATACGGCTGTTAAGCCATTTCATATTATTCTGACGACCGAATTTTCAATTGCCTGAGATTTCTTTATTCCAGTTCCGCGACAACAAATTTTTACGTGTTTTCTAACTGGGTCTCCTAAGTCTCGAAAATTAATCGGTTCGTAGATAACCTCTAACCGTGTACGGAGAAATGGCATTCCGTTGTTGAGGATTCCGGCTACAGCCATGCACGCAATATGGACAAAGTTCTAACGGTGCTACTTAACCAACAACAGCATCTGATATTTTGGAATCCGACTGGTATAGTTATGTGGTATGTCATGCCTAGGTAACAACATTTGTCAGATCAAGGAATTAGAATGTAAATTCTATTTGATGTCTTGATCGACGTCAACGTAGGTGTCCAATCTCATACAGTAGTAATATCAAAAGACTGGTTCAGATATTGGTTAGTTTAATTGCGATGACATAAATAACAGATATATTAAAAAGGTTGTGGAATAGACGACTATCATGGACCACGATTTTCAACTAATTCTATCGCGAGCTCTGAAATGCTAATGCGTTACGGAAGTTAATCTCTTTTACAAAATTGGTTTTCAACTATATAATAGGGGAGCATCTATGGTTTTCTGTTATCTATCTGTTGTGAAACCTAACTGCTTTTTTACTGACGCGTCAATTCAAATTTTTTTAACTACAAAAATGAACCCAGTTAAACAATTCAGAGATACAGAAGCACTGCACTTTACATTGGTTTGTTTCATAAATTTTGAGCACTTATAGGCCATAAAATTATTTTGTAAGTAGATTACACTACACCATTCAAGTATTACAAAAAGCCTATAAATTTAAAGGACCATACTGCGGGCCAAAATGATTGCTTTGATACGGAATTAATTAACTTGTTTATAGCCGCGCTTATGATTGAAGCTTAGAACGGTTGATAAGCTAATGGAAAACACTACGTATTAACCTTAGCAATTACATGCCACCTATACCTCGTTATCGAAGTATTCGCAAGAAGGAACATGCAACTGAAGCTTGGAGTACGATAGAATCCGAGGAGGTTAAAAGTACTATACTGCTCAAAGGCTGTTCGGTATAATCGGTCGTTTTAAAAAAAAGTGATCAAGAAGAAGTCCTCAATACTATGAAGTGCCAGCGATGGGAGGAATATGTATGGCTGTAGCGGAACAGGTCCTTGTATCAGAACTGCTGAAGCATTAACACAAAAAATCCTAATATGAGCAAGGAAGATCTTCCAATCAGTTCTAAAGCAATAGAAAATGAAAACGGATGACTGTATAGCTGTAAATATGAGATAGTATATTCGAGAGTTGTAGAACCCGGTCCCTACTCGTAACCTTTAGTTTTGTCTTATAACGGAAATCCTACACGGATAGTCACCAAGGTCAGATACAGCTACTTCCAGAGCTTTCGAGCTGTCCACTACGTACGTAGCTAGTTCGGAAGAAATTACTGATAGACGTTAACCAGTATGCTTTAGTTGCGCGCACACCGCAAATAGTAGGTGTGTCATGGCGAATATGATACTTTAGTTGCCAGATATCCTAGCGACGCTAATTTTATTTGAGTTTTCTATACTTTGTCTCAGTAGCGTCTTGATAGGGACGACTTACATTAAGACATTGTGATCGAGGATGCAGATCAATTGCAAGACATTTATAATCAGAAGCACTCATCCACTATAGATATTCGGCGTAAATTCCACAATTTATACTTGCGATATGATGGTGTTGTAAATAAGAATCTCCTTTTGTTTCCGAGCCTAGTGATCTGTCGCAACCGATTTCGAGATAAGCGATTTCGAGCTAAGACGATACGTGGTCGATAAATTAGACGGCATAATAGTTGCTCAAACTCAAATTTGGACTCGAGTAAGTCTATGCTTCAAATTTGGACTTATACCTTCTTACAAATCATTCTCGACCATAAGTCGTTCGTTACTGAAGTAAGGTCTATGATTATGAATGGTAGCTATATCTAGAGGAAGCCTGCTTATCTGTTTCGATGCTCTGTCCTACGTTATTAGTAAAACAAAAGTAGAGTATATCATGTTAATGTAGACGTTTCGGTTTCTAGGCGAGATTTTGTTAATAGGCAAAGTTTTTGTTTACTTGAGAATTGTCTTCCATAATTTTCTTCCATAATTTCGAAAACAATTCGACAAATTACATGAAAGGCAATGGTGGTGCTATTACAATTCTTAAATTTGTTATTCTACGATTGGGAATATGTAACAATCCACTATTAAATCTTTGATGGCTCCACTGACATCTTCATTGTAGGACCCTACCAAATAATTGGTAATGTCAATCAATAATCTCATCGAAATGCTAGTTTACTACTACTTCATGGCTTTTTCAACAGGTATTATGTTCTGCCATTAGGAGGAGTATTATTGGTGGATCTCTTACAGAAGTTAGAAAGAAAATATACAACAAATAGCAAAAATAAATAAATAACTAACTCGTCTGAGAGGTGCTCGCAAGAGTTGCAAGTAGAATAGCGAAAAGGAAACTCGCCAACTCCTGACATAGTTACGATTTTCCTTTTCATGAAGCCCAAGATTAATTGACTTATATTTCAATGCTCCTAAGATTTCCAGTCTTTGTCAAAGCCTTAGAAAGAATTTAAGTCCTGAGATTGGCCTTAATCAATGCTTTGTGAATAACCATTGAAATTTTGTAGAAAGAGATATTCAGTGGAGCTTTGATGCCAATGACTCTAAATGCATAAATTGAAAAAGGCATGCTTAGAGCTAATATATCTTAAAAATAACTAGCAAAATACAAAGCTAAGAAGTTAAATGAAAACTAAACTTTTATATTGAATTTAGGCTTCTATGCTTATCTTAATTGGACTGGATACTACGAAACAGTTATATGCTTAAAAGTCTAGATAAGAAGCGACTTCGTATCAAATGTTGCAAAGTTAGCAGTATCTCATTTCGGTCAGTAAATAATCTCTTGCATCAAGTGCCACATGTTACATGTCGAATTTTCCGTTCAATATTCGAGATTGCGACGAGATTTAATTTCAGTCAACTTTTATTTATCAGAAATGTGAAGCATCTTAGGTGCCAATATTACATTCATAGCTCCCTCATGGAGATCTAATCTCAGCTAGTGCATGGATTTACCTTGATTCAAATGCACCGCATGCGGACATTTCAATTTTGGTTATATGTCTGCTTCAATGCGAACGAGCATCCTATGTATAGTTTCTGCAGTGGTTCTCTGAAATTCGAAGCATGGTATCAGGACATCAATGAGCTTCGTAGAAAAAAAAATTGCATTTAGGCTGTGACTGAGCTCAGCAAATACGTATGATATGAAATCGTCTACAATCACTGCATCCAACCGCTTGACCCTGCGGACATATTTATGCCCATGTGATGTGAATTATCGCCTCCAAGGTATAATAGTCGGTTGCCTGTATGTAACACATCATCAAATAGTTACCATAGTCTATAGAACTTAAACAAGCACGTTGGTAGATGCTTGCGAATAAGATATTTAGAGATCTCGGTGACATGTGCATACAAATATTAGAGATATGAAGAGAATATCATGTTTCAGTTCCCAAACACTCCATTAGAGAATAGACTGGATCATTGGATTTAATTAATAGGTCATACTATTGCAGCTCTATTTATTTAAATAATGCTACTGACTTTCTTTGTAAGTTGTCCTCTAGATTTAATTTCAATCGAAGTAAAATACAGTTTCGACGGTTTTGTAAAAATAGCTGGGCGTGTTGGGTCATGGATTTGTGAAATTCACGTATGAAACTATCGTGGACTAGAGATTTATATCCTCGATGCATATTACCTAACTTTGTTGCTACACGAACTGGGATATAACACGATATCTAGAACTGCCGACAGCTTTACCTGTAAATGTACGTCATAACGTTATAACGTGCTTTCTAGGCAGCTAGTCTTGAGATGGAATGTCAGCTGCAATCCTAAAATGAAATAGCCACCATTTTTTAGTCTAATATACATTTCCATGATCTGAAGTTAACAAAAAATTTGATATCCTTCTAGAAAGAGGAACAAATGTTCCAAAGTGACTTCGGCATAATTAGCGTAACTTCAGCATAACTAGCTTTAGCAATATGAAGGTGCGCAGTCTTAAAGTGGCATACCCATTGCGTAGAAGCCTTCAGGTGGCGGCTACATAAGTGCAGGATGTCTCTAGAAACCTGACCTTTCGTCCTCAAGCATAGATAGACGGAGCCTGAGTGTCCATCAATAACCACCAAGAAAATCTTAGCGATATCTTCGGAAAGTCAGCTTGCGGAGCAAGAAGGCCGGGTGAGAAACTTCAAAGTTCCACGGAATTGTCTGCATAGTTCTTTTTTTCAATAAATATCATAATGGGTCAAGCATGAGTTAACTAATCTGGACGAAAGTTCGTGTCTTTTCGAGTTACAGTCAAGTCTCGATATAACGATATTCGATACAACGAAAACACTGTAAAAATGGACGAGCGATAACTCAACCGGATGAAGCGATTCACAATTGAATCACTCCACTTGTTTAAATACATCTGTCATTGACTCACGACAACAGCGAGCAGGACACTTTCATTCGCGCGCGGTACCCGTTTTAGAATGTGAAAAAAATTTAGGCATGCTAGAACATCTCTGTCCACAGCCTGCGTTTGCCAGGCAAGCAATCCTTGTTTTGGCATTCGAAAAGTCCATGGACTAGCCGCATTTTACGTTGCTTTTCTTTTTATGTCTTTTCATCTTTCTTTTTGACGTCCTCCTCATCTTCCCTCTGGCAGTCCTTTGGATCCTGAACGCAGTCCCACTTCCGCGTTCCTAAACCCGACTTCCTCTTTCTTTGCTTACTATTCAGAGGTCGAGGGTTTTCGCGGTATTTCGTGACTTTCACCCTATGATTGCATTTGGGCACCAGTAAGATGTCCGAAACTCGTCAAGGAGAACAACATTAAAACCCTTTTTGCGAAACATGTCTTGGAAGCTTTTCTTGTGACTAGGTGCGTGATACTTCTTCTTGCAGTTATTGTAATTACCTATAAGTATTATCACGTCATCACCAAACTTGCTTCGCAAGACGTTAGCAAGATTATCGTATGCCTGCTGACGCTTTCGATACCTCATCCAACGTGCCTCTCTAGACTCCTTTTTAAAATAAAAAGGGAATAGAAAAGTGTTTGCCTGTCCCCGTATCTGTAAGGATGACCGCAATTCCTGCAAATCGACAGCGGCAGTGTGGGTGGACGACAGCTTCTTCATCCAACTATGACACTCGGCCCTTAGCGGCTGACTTTGGTCTCGTACGAGACCACGCTCCATAAGGCAGTATTCTTTCAAACTGCTCTCTCGCCTGTCCTGAAAATAGGTATACCGAAACTTCTGTATACCTTGATGCTTTTGTGGCTTCTTCCGCTTCGCAGCCTTTCCCAGCTTCCGCCTTTTTTTCCTCTTGGCTCTGTAACGAGCCCTCCTAGCCCTAATTTTGTTTTGAGCTAATCACTCTAAAGTGTCGACAGTATCATCTGGAACCTCCTCCAGAGTTGGCTTGTTCGTTTCTAGCATGGCTTCATCTACCAGGGCCTCGTCTGCCACAAAACTGGCAAGCTCACCAGAATCGCCAGCCAATGTTGAGAGCTCGCTCAATATATAGAGGAGGTCCCGATGGTTGGGGTCAATCACTATGACCCGGTCTCTGCTCTCTTCTCGATCTTTGGTGCACCAATTATCGAGAGTAAGTTCGAGCTCGTTCGCCGTCGACTTTGGTGATGGCTTTTTTTCTCTGTTGCCTTTTCTGTCGCCGTTACCTTTTCTGTCGACCGATTTTCGGGCGACTGATTTTCGGGCTACTCCTCTTCTTGCCCTTTCTTATATCTATACAGGATGGTCACCTTGCAACCGTCTGTGCTAAAAAGACCGGTAAAAATGCGACCTTTACGCCGCGAGACTCGAATTTGATAAAATCCCTCCATAGAACAAGTGGATTTCCAGGACAGTCCGGACGACAAGCCCGTACTTTGCTGTTCCGTCGGTTTCTCTGCTCGTCATCAGTGTCTGTCTCCGAGCATGTTGCCTGCATTGTTCTTTTCCAGGGTTCGCAAACGGCGTGGCTTTCATCTCGCCGCTTTGACTCAGATCGCGTGGTCTCCGCCCTGATACCCAGGCAGAAAATCCGAAAATCAACAAATGTTGCGTAGGGTATCATCGATTTCCTCACCGGTATTGCCAGTGTTTTGTGTATGTTATGAGCCTTGGCTAGCCAAGGCGGCCATCGCCATAAGATATCGTTCAGGCTTGTGCTCTATATCGAATTTCAACAGTTTTTTAGACTCTTTCTTCTTCTTCTTCTTCTTCTTCTTCTTCTTCTTCTTCTTCTTCTTCTTTGTCGTGTTTGCGGTTGTCATATTCAGTCCATTTGGATTCAAGTGCACTGTGTGCTGCGTCTGCTCCGTCTATCTTTTCTTCTCCTTCCTTTTCAGTATTCTAATGGGCAAGAACTTAAAAATTGCTTGCTTCATATTCTCGAACACCCTCCGGTGAGCATCAGGGAGCGAGACAGCAGCATGTAGTCGTTCGGCTGACGTTGCAGCAGTTGTCAGTATTTGTTTGAACCTTTTGCTCGCTGTAAAGAAGGCCTTTCTCGCAGCTGCCGCTGCTTGCGACTTACCACCTGGTGGCTTCAAGGACTGTTTGATTGCCCTGAGTAGGTGTTTTTCTAGGCGCATTTTTATGGTATTCGTGTATGCTGTGGTTATGCGGTTGGCTTCGTGCTGCATGACTTGCCGGGGTGACTTTAGTTGTATTTTGGTGTAGTTGTAATCCTTCTCGAAGGCTGCAGGGTGTCTTCTGATAGTCATTCGGCAACTATTAGTCAAGGTCTCCGTGGACCCTTTGTTCGTCTTGCATTCCGTTAATAAGAGAAAGCACTCTTGAAAGAAGTTGCTGTTGACATATTTCCATGAATTGAGGGCGTCTGGCCCCTTTACATTCGAATTCATTGATGAGATGCTACTTCTGCCATCGTCGCTAGACAGGTATTCGTCCGCGTTCTGCTCTTCCTCGAGCTTTTGCAGCAGAACGTCCTTGGCGAGAAAGTATCCAGCAGTAGTGATCTGGTGGATTCGTTCCACTAGATCATTAATGCGTTCACAGTCTGAATCTGTGAACACACAATCTAGTCGGCAGCAAATGGCCGAATAACCTTCAGAATTTGTTAAGCTCATGTTGGCTGATTTGGTGCTCCAAGACTGGGATTATCCAGTCCTTTATAGACTTCTTCATGCTGATTTCTAAGACAGGTTTCTGCGGAAAAGTTTGTAGCATCGCTGGCGCGACCTGAGCGGCTGGTAGTGAGTATCCAGTGTAGTAGTATTGAAACCTGCCTGCTTGAGGTGAATATTTGCAGATCTATTACCATATTTATTGACTATGGAGTTGCTAGTGTAACAATCTTCATTCAGCTGGCAGTATATAGCTGAAGGTCTGATCTGTCAAACAAGTGGATTGGAGGTGTAACTTTGAGCGTATGCCTTCATGAAGCGGGGTAAGGGTTGTTGTCTTGTATTGGCTAAACGCATAATCTACATTCGCTTTACTCATCAAAACGTAAGCTCGACCACTGACATATTTGGGCTGAATTTTTGTGTCGGCCTCACTGTATCGTGGACACGGGTTTGTAGAAACAAGAGAGCGAATTAGTCGCTAAATAAATGGAAGTGTTTATGATTATATATCGAGTAAGGAGGGTAATATATTAGATATAACGAAAGTTCATTGCAACTTTCGTTATATCCAGCGCCAAATCATATCGTTTATCGAGATTTGACTGTAGCTACATCGAAGCAGCATATTTGTCACAGGTCTTTTAGCTCAATAATAATGTTTGAACAAAAGAAGGCTCATTATTTCATTATTAAAGTTCTTTGCGCTCCGTTTTTAATCACTTTAAGTATACATATGGTTACCATAAAGCGATGGCGATGACGACAATAATTGACGGTCACGTTTTTGAGAAATTAGAAGGCTGATCTAAAGTTTACGGACATTCGGGAGGGTAACTAACACCGACAGTGCGACGCTTGTCGAAATTTGGCGTACGGGGGACTACTTACGAGGAAATTAGTCCATTTGTTCCAATTTATACCTTTGAAAAGGATTCTTATCTACTCCTCGATCTACCAACTTTGCAGGTCACTAAAATCTAGCAACTGATTTTGATACGATAATTTTTTTTTAGCCTACCGCTAGATTTGCTTTTTATTTTTTTAGCCTGGTGTATTTCAAGAATTAATATCCTAAAGGCGATCCTTAGGAAACGACATCTGAAGTCGCTTCGTCAGCTACTATTACTAATCTTAATTTTTACGACAAGATCGAGTCAAAGAGCTGGTATGCCTGTATTAGAGGTCTGTTGTCATCGACTTTACGCTGCGAAGTAATTGGCTAATCCTAATGAAAATAGAATCTCAAAAATTTTATCAGGCATGGGAAGCAAGCCCATACTGCTTTTGATAATGTTTTTGAAGATTCTGGCGATTTGAGCGGGGATGGATACAACTCTCACAAAGAAAGGGGCTATCAAGATCAATATGAGACAATAGCTTCTGAGAAGAGGGAGGTATATGACAGTGCGATCGCTCAAATTGTTGCTGAAGAGAATGAACAAAAATTGAAACTTCCGGTGTATCCTGGCCTGCAAGACTGGGTTCTAATTGAGAAGATGGGAGAGTATGACATAAATCTTATATTGATGAATAGGATGGAAATCAGCTGATATGGAACAGTGGTGCATTTTCCAACGTGTATAAAGCTAGACGACGCGGTACCGATGAGGTTGTGGCGATCAAAGTAGTCCGTAAATACGAACTAGTAACTGAAGAGGTAAACGAAATTGTATTACTACCTATGAATTTCTGCTTACATTTATAGAATCGTAATCAGCATCTTGGGAAGGAAGCAAAGCAACATCAGAAGACGGTTGACGTATGAACTTTCTAGAGCACTTCGCTTACATTTCACTGACTTATGTAGCGATCGACAATCCTGAAGGAAGTATCTATATTGAGACAACTCAACCACCAAAATATCGTTTCGTTGCTTGACTTTTTTGAATGCGAGAATTTTTATTATATTGTGATGGAATTACTTCCCGGTGGAGAATTATTTCACCAAATTGTGCGATTGACATATTTCTCTGAAGATCTCTCACGCCATGTCATTGTACAAGTTGCAGAAGCGTTAAGGTACTTACATGAAGAACAAGGGATCGTGCACAGGTCAGAATTCCATTGAAGCCATTTATTTTCGAGTATTTCTAATGTTGCAGAGACATAAAACCTGAAAATATTCTTTTCTATCCTATCCCATTCGTGCCTTCAAAAGAAAAGCAACTTAGGTCGGGAGATGAGGATAAAGAGGATGAAGGGGAGTTTATACCTGGAATGGGAGCTGGTGGAATTGGAAGAATAAAAATAGCAGATTTTGGACTTTCAAAAGTTGTTTGGGACTCGAAGACGATGACGCCTTGTGGTACGGTTGGTTATACAGCTCCAGAGATCGTAAAAGATGAACGCTACTCGAGATCAGTCGATATGTGGGCTCTAGGATGTGTTCTGTATACGCTTCTTTGTGGTTTTCCACCATTTTACGATGAGTCTATTCAAGCATTGACCGAAAAAGTCGCTCAGGGTCAATATACGTTTCTTAGTCCTTGGTGGGATCCTATAAGCAAAGGAGCAAAAGACTTGGTCTCTCATCTCTTGACTGTTGACCCGGAACGAAGGTTTGTTGTTTCATGCATTATCTATACATCTACTAATTCGTTGGGTAGATACACTATCGAACAATTTTTGGCACATCCTTGGATCGTTCAAACTGATGCACCGACCGTTCCAGCTTTTGATGCACCCTCTACGAATACGGCATTGTCAAGTCCTATTTTGGTTGACATTTTGGATACTCCCCTCAGAAATACGCGAGGAAGCCGAACGCCTGCTGCAAGTTCCCTCAAAGAAGCTTTCGATATATCATACGCAGTACATAGATTAGAAGAAGAAAGAGCTCGTGTGCAGGGTGGCGCAACAAATCTCGGTTTATTAAATGAGGAAGATGAAGAGGAATCAGAATATAGTGAGCCAATGCAACAAGTTGAGACTGGTTTGAGAAACGTTCATATGCATCGAGCTGATAAGAATACTTCTCGGCAAGGACGAACACAGACAAGATATGGTCAAAAGGCAGCTCATAAAAGACGAGGGGGTTTTGATCTCACACTAGATGGAGCGACGTTACTAGAGAAGCGAAAAGAAAGGGCTGCTCGAACTGATAAGCAGCCAATAGCTGTATCCTAATTTTTATTCGAATCAGAAAGCTTCGTCTTAGTTTCGTTTTGGTTTTACATTGCTATACCATTAAATAAGTGTGTCTTTATTTAAACAATTTGTATCAGTAAATAATGAGTCGTCAATCGTAAATTGCATGCAGGCAAGTAATCCATAAATCACATAGATTTTTAATAAAATCCTGAGTAGAGTTGAAGGAAATATGCTCGGACCTTGCCACTCGGACCCAAAGGACCGACCGTAAGGGTCAAATTTTGAGGCAAGGATTTATCTTTCTTTGGTGTGTGGCGGGGGGGCAAGATTTTTTGAGAATACCTTATGCCTCAAATGCATTTTCGTTTGTGCGACAATTTTTTCATGGCGAGAATTTATGACTCCCGAATTCAAATGGTACCTTTTGCTATTATTTAGATGAATGAATTTAAGATCTGTTCACGCCGAGAACAACCTTACTCAATTTTATATCAGTGTTCGTTCTAGGTTTACTTCTTCAGTTTTTCGTGTGTCTCATTTGCAGTGAGTGGAAGTTGCTACTGAAGTTACCTTTAACGGTTTATTTCTGACTACAATTGTGAAGCAATCTTGTCAACTGGCCTTCCTACAAATATCAATCGAGCAAATCCTCTTGTTTCTCTACTAAGGTATTCATGATGTCAATCATAAAAATGAGAATAAAGCTAACTGCCGTCTCCGTAGGCTATGTCTGGGTCTACACAAGAATGGACTGCTTCGAAAGTACAATCACTATAATTGCTTCGTCTTCAAATGGGCAATACTAATCATGTTCTTTCAAGGTCCGGTCCACTTTCTTAGACTATTTCGTCAAGATGCACAATCATACGTTTGTACCAAGCTCTCCTGTCATTCCTTATGATGATCCCACACTTTTGTTTGCCAATGCAGATAAGTCATTCCAAATTTTGAAGCGCTATCATTTGTTGAGTCATAAAGCTGACGTTCCGCACGGATGAATCAATACAAAGCAATCTTCTTGGGAACAGTTGATCCCTCTAGCGATTTTGCGAAATTAAGAAGAGCTACTAATTCTCAAAAGGTTAGTGCTGGATTGACATTTATCAAGGTCCTAGTCTCATAATTTTGATTTAGTGTATCCGTGCCGGTGGAAAACACAACGGTAGGCATTTTACTAATCTGATCTCAAAAAAGATTCTTATTCTAATAATAAATTCAGATCTCGAAGACGTCGGTAAAGATGTAGGAATTTGACTTACGACTAGTGAGAATAATGTTTTAACTGTCTTTAGAGCTACCATCATACGTTTTTCGAGATGTTGGGTAAGAGGAACTTAATGTGGTTGCGGTTATATCTATCTTAGATTTCTAACAATGCAACAGGCAACTGGTCTTTTGGCGATTACTTTAAACAGGAGGCTGTAGCATGGTCTTGGGAGCTTCTAACAGAAGTCTATGGAATAGATCCTGACCGTCTCTACGCAACCTACTTTGGGGGTGACGAAAAAACTGGTTTGGAGCCCGATCTTGAAACCAAGCAGCTATGGAAAAATATAGGGCTTGCTGATGATCATATTCTCCCAGGAAATGTCAAAGATAACTTTTGGGAGATGGGAGATCAAGGTCCATGTGGTCCTTCTAGTGAAGTCCACTATGATCGTATTGGCGGTCGAAACGCTGCTCATTTGGTCAATATGGATGATCCTAATGTTCTCGAAATTTGGAATAATGTCTTCATTCAATTTAATCGAGAGGCGGGTGGTGTCTTGAGACCACTTCCTGCTAAGCATGTGGATACAGGCATGGGATTCGAGAGACTGGTATCTGTCTTACAGGGCAAGCTTTCCAACTATGATACGGATATTTTCACACCGCTGTTTGATAAAATACAAGAGCTTACCGGTGCACGCCCGTATGCAGGGAAATTTGGATCTGAAGACACTGATGGTCTGGATACCGCGTATAGAATTATTGCAGACCATGTACGAACATTGACTTTCGCGATAAGTGATGGTGGTGTACCAAACAATGAAGGCCGGGGCTATGTATTACGTCGAATTCTAAGACGAGGAGCCAGGTACGTCCGTAAGAAATTCGACGTGCCAATTGGCAATTTCTTCTCTAGACTTGCTCCTGTTCTAATAAGCCAAATGGTATGTTCTATTGTCTTGTTAGAGAAGATTCATGTATGAATACGGCTAATTATGCAGCACGATATATTTCCTGAACTTGACAAGCGACCTGAAGAAGTTTTTGAAATTTTAAATGAAGAAGAAGAATCGTTTTCTCGTACGTTGGACAGAGGGGAAAAGCTGTTTGAAGGTTATGCTGAAGCTGCTAGACATAGTGGCTCCAAAAAGCTTGATGGTCGTGATATTTGGAGGCTTTATGATACTTATGGATTCCCTGTCGATCTGACTAGACTAATGGCTGAGGAAAATGGTCTTGAGATTGATGAAGCCGGATTCGAAGTTGCTCAGGCTGAATCCAAAGAGGCCAGCAAAGGTACCAAGAAGGCCATGGAAAAGGATCAAATTGTAAAATTCGACGTTCATGATCTGGGATTCTTGGAAAAACTAGGTCTACCTAAGACGGATGATATATTCAAGCATAATATCGGAGATATGTCTGCAAAGGTCGCAGCGATATATATAGATAAGAATTTCGAGCAATCTACTTCAGGAATTGAAGATACTAAGCAAATTGGTATTGTTCTGAATAAAACGAATTTCTACGCCGAACAAGGAGGTCAAGAATATGACACGGGAAAAATCATCATTGATGGAAAGGCTGAGTTTGAAGTCCAAAATGTGCAGATGTACGGCGGATATGTTTTACATACTGGTTTTATGAAGTATGGAAGTTTGTGTGTTGATGACGAAGTGGTAGCAGAATATGATGAGGTAGGTTGCTTAATGATTCTTTAGCAACTTTTGCGTACTAACTCTCGAAGCTACGTCGTTGGCCTATACGAAACAATCATACGGGAACACATATCCTAAACTTTGCCTTGCGTGTTGTCTTGGGTGACGGCATTGATCAAAAGGGCTCATTAGTGGCCACTGATCGACTTCGCTTTGACTTTTCTCACAAGGTATTTTTTTGAAATATGTTTTTAAGTCTATTTCTTGTTAGATGTTGAACGAATATGTTGAACGAATGTTGACTTATAATCCTTAGTCCGCCTTGTCACTGAAGGAAATATCCGAAGTTGAAGAGATTTCTACAGTTGAAATACGTAAAAACAAAAAAGTTTATGCTAAAGATGTTGCTTTATCAGTTGCTAGAGAGATTTATGGTGTCAGAGCTGTCTTTGGAGAGACCTACCCGGATCCTGTTCGAGTAGTTTCAGTCGGTGTCCCAGTGGAAGAGTTGATTAACGATATCAGTAGTACTAAATGGGGAGAGGTTAGTATTGAATTTTGCGGTGGCACACATGTTAGATCGACAGGCGATATTAGGGAATTGGTTATTATCGAAGAAAGTGGTATCGCGAAAGGAATTAGACGAATCGTTGCGGTGACTGGTCACGAAGCACATGAAGTACAGAGAGTTGCGGCAGAGTGGGAGAAAAAATTAGAAGATTTAGATAAGATGCCGTTAGGCGCAATGAAGGAGGTGCAAACGAAGGCCATAGGTTTTGCGTTGAATCAGCTTACGATATCGGCTCTACAGAAAGCTTCTCTGAAGGATCATTTCGCAAAGATTCAAAAGAAAGTTGTTGATGACAATAAAGCGCGACAAAAAGCTGAATCCAAAAGAGCTATTGATTTAGTGACGGAGTTTTTCGTGGATAACGGAGCCAAGACGAAGGATTCTGTTCTAATCGCGGAAATATCCGATATCTCGGCCAATAGTAAGGCCATTACAGATGCTATTGCAACTGCTAAAACGAAGTTCTCTGACAAAATTGTCTACTTGTTTGCCAGCAGTAACGACAATGATGGTGGCAAAGTTGTTCATGGCGGATACATGCCTCAAAATATTACCGCAGAATTTGGAATATCCGTGCAAGATGTTGCGGCAGTCGCTAGCAAAATTGTTGGCGGTAAAAGTGGTGGAAAGGGTCCTACAGTCCAGGGTATTGGTACAAATGCTGATAAGGTTGAGGATGCGATCGAAGAGCTTCAAGATTTTATCAAGCAAAAATTGCGATTTTAACTGTTCTGGCCTCGCATGATGTTGAACGGGTCTCTGTGATTTTGACTTGCTCGATGTCGCTATCATTTGTATATTCTTTGTGCTGTAATCGTCTATCTATTTATTTACCAGTTTTTAAGATGCGTATAATTAGATTTACAAATAGACTTAGATATTTGTAATCCAAATCTTGAAAGTTCGATGTTAGAGCTTGGCGACGGGCTTAGGTCGTGTTGATATGTTTGTTGACATGGCCACAGACGTATCCTGATTAATATTTTATTGGTGTCAGATCTCACCATATATTGTCTAGAGTTAACGTTGAGAGCGGCGTCTGAATTTTTAAGTTTTTCTTCGCCTAAAATAAAATCGTCAGCAATCTAAGATTATTCAATTTTTTTTTAATTCTTGCTTAACATTTCTGCATCATTTATAATTCCAAGCTTTTTTGTATCAATTCCTTTGCTTTAAACTGACCTATTTAACTTTGTTTAAATCATATTTGAGTGGAGCAATGGCAGACGTCAGCACAGGAGTTAGCGTCGAACCGCAGTTTATGAAAACTGACGTATACCGGAACTCGAATGGTCATACACCAACTGAGAAAGAAGCTGTCAATGATGCAGTGTCGAAAGTAGAAGTAGGCTGGATGTTTGTACATGAATATTATACCTACTTAAATAATAATCCGAAACAATTATACGTAAGTGTAATCGACCATTCACTTAAAATGATCTGTCAGGTTGTGGCTAATATCTGTTCAGAGATTTTATACAAAAAAATCCATCTTGTGTCATGGACACGAAGGAGAGCATGTTGTACCCTGTATAGGCCAACAGGTATGATTTTCTTGCTAGTGTGCTTTGGTTTTGAATATCCGCTGATGAAATGTAGCAAATAAACCAGAAAATTTTGGAGCTTAATTTCCAAGACTGCAAAGTTCTGGTGTCCAATGTTGACTCTCAGCCCTCTTCCAATGGAGGAATATTGATACAAGTTCTTGGCGAGATGTCTAATAACGGTGGACCATCTAGAAAATTCACAGAAACTTTTTTTCTTGCTGAGCAAGAGACTGGCGGCTACTTCGTCTTGAACGATATTTTTCGCTACTTGAACGAAGATCTCGAGAGTGAATATGAGGAAGAAGACCATAATATGATTTCAACTTCGCATCCGAACGAGGAGCATGGTATGTGTCTTTTTATGTTGCTAAAAGTCTCATTCTTAACACTTTCTAACCAATTTTCGAATTGCAATAGAACGCAACATTTTAGATGATTCCACAGCACAATCGGAATCGGAGACCCATCATAATCGAATTACAGATCGAGCAGATCAGAATGATCCACGCAGTTTTGAGATGGAGTCGACGGCGGATAATGTCAAGGTTGATCAGCATGACTATTCAGTATCTCCGTCATCATCCAGCAAAACTCAGTCAGTCAACGTTGAGAATAACAACGATTTGCCGATGAAGGAGAGTGAGATTAATCATGTTAATCAACCGGTGCAAAGTGATGAAATTTACCAAATTGATATGGCAGTGCAGTCGAAAGCATCTGTGCCCAAATCCGAACATAGTGAAGTCGGTAACGATCATGGAGCACCAAGCACAGCGGTATCTTGGGCAGCTTTAGTAGCAAATACTCCTTCGAGCGTATCGACTGCTGCACCTTTAAGTACGTCTGCAAGCGCCTCCTCTACATCTAATAGCAGCTCATTGGCCACCGCAACTTCAACTGTGAATGGCGCTACTAGTAGTGGTCTCCCTAATTCTGTAGCAAGTGTTGATTCTGGTAAAACTACAGATGGCCATGTTGCAAAGGTTTCCGACGAAAAGAAAAAGGACTATTCAGGTGCGTGAAGTTATCTTATATTGGCGTTATCATATTAACAGCTATAGAATACCACTCAGCATACATAAAACATGTGAACGAGAAAGTCAATGAAAAGCTCTTACGGGAAGCACTGCAGAAATTTGGAGTTCTGAACCATTTTGAAGTCAACAGACAGAAGGTAGTAAATCCCTTTTTAGATTATTTGCGCTGCTAACATACTAAATCTTAAGAATTGTGCTTTTGTGGATTTCAAAGAATTGTCTGATCTTAAGTCAGCGTTGTCGGCTCGCCGACTTAAAATTGGAGACAATACAGTACTGGTAGAAGAGCGCCGACGGGGAACTATGCAGAACAATCCCACGAAATCCAACGATAAGGTCCTACGTAATAACACTGACAGAAGTCAGGATCGCAAAAATAACAGTGCTACTAATATAAATACAACAAGCACTAGCTTAGATATTCAGTTCGAGAGCAAACAAGCACGCACTCGAGGTGGAGGTTTCAACAAGCGTGGTCAAAATAGCAGCTTTGGGAAAGCCTCGAATTCTTCCGGAGGCGGCAATCACCCGACTGCGGTCAATAAAAAGTAGGACGGTGTCACGAAGCATGCATTACAGCATAAAGCTTACGATTTGCAATTTCATGACTCTATGTTGACATATGTCGTTGATTGAACGAGATGAAGAGCAGTAGCGCTAGAAATACTCACCTTTAGATTGTGAT
Organism: Babjevia anomala; assembly: GCA_030580435.1. Taxonomy (NCBI): domain Eukaryota; kingdom Fungi; phylum Ascomycota; class Lipomycetes; order Lipomycetales; family Lipomycetaceae; genus Babjevia; species Babjevia anomala. Next base: position 89,906 of record JAKTSW010000044.1, read on the forward strand.
GTTTACGAGCAAGTGGATGGAATGTTCAAATAAGGGTAGACATCCAAGCTCATTGAGAACATCATGGCCAGAAAAGCTTAGTTCAATACTCAATCCACGTCGTGTACGCTTTTGGAATATATTTGAATATTGGCTCTCCTACTGTCTGTAGTTTTCATATTGGTTCAAAATTCGCAGTAAAAATTACTCATACTGTAATCGTACTATTACAAAACCGAATCCTAACTCCAAATCCAAAAGCTGCCGCGGCATTTCACTGCATACAAATTAAGTTTGCAGAAGATGCATTGCTTTAGCCATTCTAATTTGACTATTCGTTAAATCAAAAACGGCGTAAATGCTCTTGAGAAATGCTGTTCCAAGCGTGTTTCCCACCCCAAACGTAAATTCTCTTACAATGTCCAAAATATATGCATCATCACTTAGTTGCAGTTTCACTTCTTGGTACGGCACGTAGACTTCTACTTCGTCAACCTTGCCCACAAATGAAAACCTGATCTGCCTCGCAAAATCAATATCAGAAAGTTTTCCTGGGATTCTATAGCCTGGTACAGATATATCATATCGTGCCTCAGGTGATATCGATAATGCTAACCAGTCTGCGACCATATCATCCAATATGATACCGACAGTGCCAGAGTCCAGAAGATCTTCAATCGGTTTCAAACTAGGCCATCGACTGCCCATAGAACCCAGATGACTGCTATGTTGGAACTATGTCGAAGATATTTTGATATTTGATAAATATACAGTAAAATCGGTGTTAGAACTGCAAGGTACATATGATATTGAGTTTCTGGCGAATTTTGATTTCTCAGGTTCGACAAATTCAACTAATGCTTCTGATTTACGACCATGCTTGGTCCAAGAGTCAAGATATAGGCCATATGATATGTTCCGGTTCAAAATGCTCTAAGCATGTAGTTGTGCTAGTATTCCCGGATACTTCACAGGCAATTGCTGCTTAGAGTCATATCCTAATCCTAGAACACTAGAAATATTTAGATTCAATTGATTAATGTAAATAACAGAAGGTGATACTTACCCCTCAATGTCGAAATCTAAAACTGAATTTTCGATAAGAGCAAAGCGTTGGTTTTTTACTGAGAGATTATCATTCAAGCTGATATTGTCATCGACTAATACACAATGTGCAGTTGTGCTCTGATTTGCGAAGCCAAGCTCAACAGCAGCCACGGCAGCTGAATTTCTGACATTAAATCCACCACCGCATCCATGCCTCGAAGAGAGACATTGGTTATTTGACGAAGAAAAAATCACCAAATCGGAACTGCTTAATGAAATTAGCTTCGAACGATAGAAATGGTGATGGATATCAAAACTACTTATCTGTATCAACCAGAAGTCTTTGTGGCTGTGGTGGTGTCCCCACGTCGTCAATTATCGTATATACAGCAGATGTATGAATGATCCTCACATCGATAGCGCCTACTAGTGGTTGTGTAGACAACTTGCTAAAGATGTCTTGACTGCTCTTTCCCGATTCCTACGTGTTTTCGTTACCACTGGATGTATAACCGGGTAACACTAAGCATTATGGCAATGTACACAAGATTACGTATTTCAAGATCAAGTGGTTTCAACTAAGGTGGTTCACCCTCAAGCAGACTTACTTCTAGAATTGTTCAGTGGTATACGTTAAGTAAAAGAACATATATTAAATAATTGAAACATAATGTAAACGTGTTCATATAGGTTTGAGTTCTTTTCAAAACAATTATGCAGATCTCTTATCGACCAAACAAATCTCATCTCGGATCTAGATGTTTTAATAAACTGTCGAAGGCATCAAGAATGTCAAGGCTCGAGAAAGACTGGTAAACACTACTAATTCGAATTTTTATGGAGAATGTGACATAGATCTAGAAGGCGATCGAGAGTAAGATCTGGAGTAGGACCTTGAATAAGATCTCGTCCTTGATCTTGATCTTGATCCTGATCTTGATCTTGGAGATCTCGATATAGATGTTGAACGTGACCTTGACCCAGATCTTGAGCGTGGCCTAGAGCGCGAGTTATCCATCGAGATAGATCGTGACCTCGATCGTGACCTCGATCTTGACCTCGATCTTGACCTCGATCTGGAATCGTATCTAGAATAACTAGATCCTGAGACTGAACTTGACCGTGATCTCGACATATTTGTGGCAAGCGTTCGGCCGCGAGACTGCAACAACATGGACGCTCTCTCTTCTCGAGACTTTTGTGCAAGCATTCGAAGGTGCTCTTCTTTGAGTTCTTTTTCTCTCTCGGCAATTTTTTGCTGCATAAGCGCGCGTTGGTGAACCTCTTCTCTGGCGTGTCGATCAGCAGCATATAAAGCCTCTGAAAATTTTGCAAAATTATCGTTAATTCGCATATCTTGAAGTCCACGACCGTCCGCAGCCAACCGCTTATCAAGCGCAATAGTAAATCCCTTGGGATTTTTCCAATTTGAAATACTGGGCGGAATATTGAAATCCTCTTGGTCCTTTTTGGTTAGCTTTCGAGGCGGAGATCGTAGTAATGGCGCTGGTGGTGAAGGCGGGCCTAAACAACATAATAAGCGTAAATTCTATGGACTAGCAAACAAGACTAGATATAATCACAAAAGTACCTCTTGGAATTTTTGTATGCTTGAATCTTGGTGGCTCCATAGGATCTTCTGCCAGATCTACCATTTTTATGATTCTCTGTCGACTGGATGTATCGCTTGTGTCTCCCATGACATTACTGGGAATATAGCGCACGTATGTAGCTCCATTATCCTTACTGTTTGCAATGCTCTTTGCATGGGAAGCTTTCACTTTGGAAGAAACCAGGCCTTCAAGTGCGGCCCTTGTTCGCTCAGTCGTCTCCTTCACTTTTTCTTCTGAAGGTCTTTGAAGATTAATCTCGCCTATATTTGCTCGCTGTCGTAGAGGTATAAGATCTGTGAACGATGTGTGTATTATTCTATTCGCCGACTGGCCTTGCCTAGCTAGTAAGTCATATCTGAGCTTTCCATCCGCATCCGTTTGAATAGAGAGCGCATTCGACGACATCTGACAAAAAATTCAGTACAAATTTGAAGATAAATTTGCAGTCTTTCACACTTACCGGTTTCATTTGGTCCATCACTAATATGTCAAAAACGCCAGGGAACAGCAACGTATTGCGTAAAGAAACAGGAACGGCAGAAAAAATCAGTAATATGTGGTTTACCAGTAATGTCAGTACCTTCCTGTCTATAACAACCTGCCGCTATAATAAACTATCAACAAAGCGATAATAATACCAATTATGGCTGACGAAACGAAAGAACCGAATGTAATTCAGAAAGCAATCGGACACTAAGAATTTTCCTGTGGTGATTCTTGAGCTAGAGTTGGGAGTTACCCTGCCTATTCTATAAAATTCATTATCTACAATCTCTGCGTAGCATCAGTAGAAATTGGCTTTAGATCACTTGCTGGCATAATGAGATTCAATGAAGTTAAATTTCGTCCATCGGATTCGTGGTGAACTAGTGCATGAACAACTCAGCTATGGGTATCGTGGGCATTGGCGTGGATAGTTCATTGTCTTTGTTTATACTGTGTGAGCTTCCCTCATAAAATAAATATGGCCGCTAGTTCTCCTTGTCTTCTTGTTTCGAAACTGCAGAACCTTAAAACTGAATCAAGACGGTAAATATGTACATCCGCATAACCCTTACGATAGTATGAACAAGGGAAAAAGTCAAATTTGCAATGCTTTTGGCTAACTACAATTTTTGGTCTTGATCACGAGATATAGAAAAGTGGGGTGGAAGCGTACCAAAAACTGCAGATGATATTATTATGTAATTAAGAATGCATGAATTTTGGCTATCGGACTTTGTCTCGGATTCGTATGCTTTAGGAAGGAAAGCGCAAATCAGAGAGCGCAAATCAGAGAGCGCAAATCAGTTGGAACAGAGGCGCTGCTAGGGCAACGAATAAATTAGGTCTAAGATATAGTTCCAATTCCGCCAGGGGCAGATTGGGTACTATAGCCGTCAGTGCAAGGTTACGTGACACTAGTGATAGAGCTGGCGTCTGATCTCCCACGTCATTGAAAACAGATAAAGCAAGGATAATGATTGAGTAGGACGGGGTAGTATGTCTCTTTGTAGAAGCCTCGGCCTAGAAAGATAAATTTGGCAAAATATTGGACAAGGCACGTCTTTGATCTTCTTAATATTTCGTGGACGATCTTTTAAGATTGATTAGCTTGGTTCTTGTGTGAAGCCACCCAAATCCGATTTGCAAATTACGTATGGCTTGCGTTAGGCCGCAGACCGAGATAAAAGTATGGACAATTAAAAACTTCGAAGATTGTCATCATATTTCTCCTCACACCCATATTCTGCTGCTTTGGCCTCTCGATGATCTAGAAGACTCTGGTTCTGAGTTTGTCAAATTCCGGCCAAATTGAAGTTGAACGATACATACTTACGCTTATTCCGTACTCTTGTGCGTTCTCAGTCCGTCCGTTCACTCTTTCTCGCATTCTAAGCGGTGATCAAGAACTGTCAGTTTACTTTTCTCTAATTCTTTGTGCTGTTATCTTTCTCTCAAAATTGCCATTCCATTTCTGACATGCTCAACTATCAGCGCTCATCGACGAAAGGTCGTTCTGAGTTAGAGGTCTCACTCATAACAAAATCAATTGGCTTTTTAATGCTGCCGCCAATACTTTTCAACAGGCTGCGAGGGTCGACATCGCTTATTTTCCTGTTTCTATCCTTTGTTTTCGTCGTAGGATGCATGCATTTCCTATTTCAAAGACTGTCGATAAGTTCCTCTGCGGCCGTCGGCTCCAAGAGCCTTGATTCGATTCGCAGGTTGCATGAAAATAACCCCTTGGCATCTTCAAGCCAGTGTGCACTAGATCCTTCGGAAATGCAAGGCTTTTATTCGTCATCAAATGTTAAATTCAACTGTACTGGAGATGCAGAAAATGCTGCTTTTATTATGCTTGTTCGGAACTCAGAAATTCACGATGCCAGAAGTTCTATAAGTATGTCTATTTTATAGCTTCTTACTCATACTTGCTAATTTCATTTTAGGGCATGTTGAAGATCGCTTTAATAAGAACTACGGATACCCCTGGGTATTTTTGAATGGTAAGAGTAAAATTTAGTCGATTATATTTATGGCGTGCTAAAAATCGAAACCTAGATAATCCTTTCTCTGATGAGTTCATAAAGCTCACATCAAACTTGGTATCGGGAGAAGCACATTATGGCGTTATTCCAGAAGAACATTGGGGAATTCCTGGTAAGCGTTCGAGATCTAAGCTGTAGTCCACCATGTTAATTATGTCAATCAGATTGGATTGATCGTGATAAAGCGTTCGAATCAATGCGAATTATGGGAGAGCAGAATATTTTATATGGAGATTCTGAAAGCTATCGACATATGTGCCGGTTTTTCTCAGGATTTTTCTGGAGACACGAGCTAGTGCAAAAATACGATTATTACTGGTATGTTGTCTGTAATCTTGAAATTGAGGATAGCAACTAATGTAGAATTAAATAGGCGAGTTGAGCCGAATACAGAGATCTTGTGCGACGTCGCTTATGGTAAGATTGAACTTTGTCTTGATTTGGCGTGACGTCACATTTGCTAAGTTATAGATCCCTTCAAATTTATGCGAGAGAACAAAAAGAAATATGCCTTTGTTATCAGTTTGATGGAGTAAGTAATAATAATAAAAGGAATTTTTATTGTCTTTCCACTAATTTATTATCAGACTTGAATCAACTATTGAGAGTCTTTGGGATACTGTTCGGAATTTTTCTATGGCATTCCCAGAAGCAGTTCACGACCGGGCTGCGCTTGGATTCATTATTGATGACGACAGAAATATAACTACAGGCTCGTATAACCTATGTCATGTATGATCTTACATTTTTACCTTCAATATAGAGCTATGTGTTAATTTCTAGTTTTGGTCCAACTTTGAAATTGCATCTTTTGAATTCTACAGATCGATAGAATATCGGGAATTTTTCGACTTCTTAGATCAATCTGGTGGATTTTACTACGAGAGATGGGGTGATGCTCCTGTTCATAGTATTGCAGCTTCTATATTACTGGATCAGAGCGAGCTTCATTGGTTTTACGACTTTGGGTACAAGCATACACCTTTTATGCACTGCCCTGAAAATTTGGATGCCCACGAATCTGGAAGATGTACATGCAAGCCGGTGAGTCGTCGAGAGTTCTAGTTTATTTTGACGGATGAATGCTAATTCATTTTTGCGATATGAAGAGTGACAACTTTGGTTCGTGTTATTACAAACATTTTTTTAAGAATTTACTATTGAAGAAAGCTTACGAATTTCTTAATGCAGACAGTAACCAATGGAGTTGTACGAATCAGTATAAAAGGGTAAATGGCGAACCTCAGCCAGCTCCTATCCCTCCTACGAGATTCAGGAACAATGTCGTGAAGTCATGGTAGTTGCTATTAGCAAATAACCTATCAATTTTCTTGTGATTATACTTGCTATAACAAGATATTTCAGCACGGTTTTCATCAGTTGGAGCCAGAGATTAAACAGCATGTTCACGGTATCATTGTATGATATTTTCAAGTAGATGATTTTTTTGAGCGCAATTTTTATTTGATATTTCTGATTCTGCACGGTTATATGGGTGTAATTTGAATATATCGAGGATTATTTGCAGAAATAATTCCTATAGTATGTACTATAAAAATGTTTCTTCTTATCTAGTCTTCAATCATTTCACATGTCTTTGTAGTGTGAATCAAATTTCTCGTCAATGCAAAGACGTATGATATTATCTGCCTACCCTATTTCATGCAACTGAATTTTCCTAGTCAGCGCTCTTCTAGACTTACCAAATTAAATCTTGTTTAAATGGTTTAAACTACTTTCAGTTCCAAGTTTTGATATATGCAAAAAAACATCGCAACCATATCCTTCGAGCGACTGTACTTCTAGCTTGCCGCCCCAATATTCAGCATAAATCCGACTCATGGGTAATCCAATACCAAGACGAAGAGAAGGGGAGCGAGTCGTTAAACTGGATAGACTACTAATATACTTTGTGTCCGTAGCTACTTTGTTCTGCAAATATCCGTAATTCTCCATCTGTAGCTCTTCAAAGCTTGCTGCGAGCGCCGGCACTTGCATGAGATTTTTGAATCTAGTATGACTTCTTGGTCCTTTGACAAAACTCCACAAATACGGAATAATCTCTGGAGGAATACCACAAGATCTATCGGAAAATCGGAATATTACATGTTCCGGAGCATCGCATATAGTAACGATAATAGGGTGCATCACAGGTTTAGAGTCTGAACTTGACTTTACTTCCTCATATCTCTCCATTGCAGCTTCAAATGAATTGCGTAATATTTCACCTACCATATAACGAAGATGGCTTTGAATATATGCCACATTTGTAGAGACATGTCCCTCGATAACTACTGTAGGAACTGGAAATTGAGGATGTAAGCTTGAGGATAAGCGCCTAGAGAGATCCGCACATTCTTCAATGACGTCCTTTGCTGAAAATTGAAGATACAATAGTCCCATTTCCGCTCTTGGCTTATCGGACGCACTTTTCAAATAAGATTCGGTCAAGGCAATATGTTGTTCCACAATTACTCTCCGTGAAATTCTCTAAGATATGTTAATATGACCTGGTTGGAAACTCAATCTTTATAGAAACATTACACTTGTAAGCATTTCATTCATTAAAAAATCAATTCTGTCAGAATTTATAGCGTCAGCACACTCAATTACGCCCATCACCAAATTTGGAATAACGGACAGGTGCAAAGTCAGCATGCTCGTTAAGACTTTACAAAATTTTATATTGTCGTCCATAGTCCTAATAATTGGAAACTTTCTCAATTCATTGAATGTATCGTAGTATAACTCATAAACTATTATTGACAGAGAATCAAAATTAGTAAGTCATCAGCCTAAGTCGACTAAGACATGGCTTACCGTGCGAGATATGCTCATTACTTACAACAACGTAAGGAAGGCTCTGCATATCATGGATTCTATGAGCAAGCCTTATTGGTATCTCTTGACGAACAAAATTCGCTGACGAAATTATCTTATCTTCCGTAAGTTCACGTCCAGAAAACATTAATTGCTTTAGTGATACGGCTCTAGGCTCACGCACGGCATAGTCTAGCAGTGCTGAATTCTGATAGAAGTGACGCGACGATACAGTAGACACATGTGAAGAATCAGATTCTGTCGATAAATTCCGCTTTCCAGTAGATATAATAATAGGCATTTCATGTTCAATGGATTTGGATGTATTAGATGTATTGATTACTACACCGAAACGCCGTTCAACATTACGAAAAGAAGAACGGATCATACTAAATTTGGATCTGTAGAGAAGCATTAAACGAGTAATGTAGACTAATTTAAATTCCGCTTTTCATCGTTCAAAGCAAGTTCTCATTCCAGAGCTTTTTCAAATAAAGAAAGGACAGATCGAAGAATATAATGGTTGTGCGCTTTAGAGCTCTTCGATCGGCCACGACACAACGTTTGAAAGGGTCGATGCTAAATCGAATCTCCGCCAGTAAACTCAAAACGCTCAACAGATAAGCAACTCAAAAATCTCGACTTTCCGAAGTACTTCGTCAATGCTTCGTTGCTTCATATATTGGAACCGTCGTATTGCTAGTCGATAATGCAGGATAACTCGTGTATGTGCTAGTTAATAGCGTTTCAATAGTTATTCACTAATGAGAATATCTAGCGAAGTCAATATTATCTCAAATTCCGTTGATCGTTTCGCCATTCTTGAAGGCACCACAGGCGGTAACGTTACCTTTGAACTATTATCCGCTACCACAAAGTTTACCGGCTAGCTCACTATCAGCTTTTCCGGAAGTTTTGAAGGCACCTATATATGCACAGACAATCAAGCGACAAATTTTGGAGCAACATGCCCATGCAAGTGCTATATTGTCGAGAAGTGACTCGCTTGTGGGTTATAGTCAAACGTTACAGCAAGGGGAGAGTAATGCCGGTATGCTGACTGGCCAGGTTTTTCAGTATGGTGTTAATGACATCTATCACGCAAGACCAGCTGATTCCAGTGGCCGTTCTAATTCTCAAGTACATATAAACCAAACTTCGAGTCAATTGGACATACAGGGACAAGGCCAGCAGCGGCTTTTACCATCTTATTCTCGCATAGGCGATCAAAGTGGCATGCCGAGATATGACCTGTCGGAGATTATTCTTCAAGGTGACAGCTCTCATTTAAATTTATCACAGAGAGGTATGCGCGACATTGTCGATCGCACAATGCCTCTAGTTGATCACAAGCTATACACATCATCCGGTTCGACAACGTTTGATCAGACACCACCATCTCAAACAACAGGATCTCTTCGAGAGGGCCAACTTAACCCTCCGCCATACAAACGATTAGATTTGCACCATAGGGACGCCCATAGGACGTCCGGATCTCCGAACACATCTATCTTGCCGGCAGATCATACGGCTCGTCAGCCTTTCAGTGTAGGGCCTTCCTCAGGTTTACCTGAACCATCGCTGCTTTCATTTGTTGATCAAAATGGGCGCACTGCTTCGCCGTCTTCTTCACGACTGGTTCCGGAAACCAGTAATTTGTCATCATATCAGTATTCTGCAGGATCGTTTAAGAAACCTGGTGCAAATCAAGCTTGGTTTTTTGATCCTTTTGACCAGAAGTCGCCAACGTCTGAGTCTAAATCGTTGCTTGATGACGCTGTTGCCGCCCAAGATTATTTGAGCTTGAAATTTGGTGACGCTGACGACATAGTGCCCAAAGGCAATGGTCTTTCTCTCGAAGGAACTCTCAACTCTGTGAAGGAGCTTTTACCCATTGAAACTGGGGACGAGAATGCATACAAACTTCCAAGACAGTCACACCTACCGGATTCGCCAAATATTAACGAATATGGAACAATTCTTTCTGACAATAAATATATCGCGGAAGATAATGAAATAGAATCATACAAGCCACCTGCTGTTCTATTCTATGATGGCGAACAAAAGAGCGAGGACAGAAATGAAATATTGCATGAAAAAATCTTTTCTCCTCGCGATCGCCCCTCTGTTTTGGTTTTGAAAGAAGATGATAATGGACCTGTTGGTCACCATCTCGAAACTGCACAATCTTTGGAAATGGAAGGGAATGATAGAGATCACGAAGTTCACCATCTCGAAACTGGACAGTTTTTGGAAATGGAAGAGAGTGATAGAGCGAGTGATAGCGATGACCAAGATTTCCGAAAGCTTCAAGAAGATCAAATTGATGAGGCATTAGCAAGATTGGAAAACGAATTGAAGCTGGAAGAATTGAAACCTAGGAAAGCAGCTAAGGTTTCGGCAACTGAAACTGAAGATCAGAAAGCTTCTTTGCAACCTGATGAGAATGCTGCTCAACAAATTTCTGAACATCAAACTGTTGAAAACCTCTCTGGACAAGAGCCAGAAGCACTTAAGTCAATAGGAGAGGGAGGCAGTATTATGTACAAAATAGCGGAAAGTGGTGAGGAAGAAAAGAAAGAAGAAAAGAGTTTTGAGGAAGTCTCGCATTCTTCAGCCTACGGTGGTCGTCCTATGACCGATGAAGAAATGGAAGTGCAAGATCTCAAAGGGAGGGACTCGCCTGAAATTCCCAATGAATCCCTAGAACTGGAAGATGGTGAAATTGTTGTAGAACATGATAATGATGACGACATACATGCAACCGTTCGGAGTAATGTTAAAGACGCTTCATCGGCATATGGCTCTTTTGGAGAGCAGAATGAAATCGTAGACGATGGTGATGTTATCTCTGGATATCAGTCCGATACTGCGCATGCAGATGAACTGATAGAACAAGAGAACAAAATTAAACAGAAAGATAAACCTATAGGCATGATGTATGAAGAGAGTACCCTAGAAGGCGGCGAGATTCCAATATCTCCAGAACGAGAAGAACGGAAAGAGGTCTTATCCGAGGTTGAATCCCCAACAGCCGATATTGATCAGTCTACCGGTGAAATTTTAAATCATGCTCAAGAGTTGCAAGGAGTTGCCGAGAATTTTGATGGCGGCGAGGCAAACATGGAGATCGAAATGGCTTCGAAAGAATCTCAACCTGAGCTTGGATTGGCAGATTCTGGGCTAGATCAATTCGATGCAACGCCCTCTGAGGACGATCATACAGTAATCATCACTGCTAGTGATAACGCAGTTGAAGATACGGCGCTGCAGCCTATTGAACAGAAGGATTCTGAAAACGTGATCTCTGTTGAAATCACCGGTTTGCCGGAAATGACTCAAGACTCTGTTATTCCTATAGCTTCTCAGCTCTCGTATCCGTTCAAGAATTCAGATCTTGATGAGTCTATTTCTGATGACTTCTCTAACGATGTCAGACTCCCTGAGAATAAATACTCTACAGATAGCTTGGAACTTACAGATACTTCAGATATCGAGGATGCGGCCGCAGATTTGAGCAATTTACATCTTACAGGGCAACCGGGGGCGGCTCTCAACTCATATGTTGTTCAGAACCGCGATAGTTCAGACGCAACGCAGATGTCTAATAATATAGGGATATCTGCGGTGTCTGAATGTTCACAATCTTTTCAGAGTCATGAAAACTCAGATAAATCCAAAAGTCCTAGGATAACAGATATGGAACAAGTATTAGATTCTCCAGAGCTGTTAAGAAGCGTCTACGACAGGTCAGATGATCGTCAAGCCTTCACAGATTTTAATATTTCAGATAACGAGCAGAAAATAGATGCATTTGTGGCCCCCACGGAGAACATGGAGGGTTTTGACTATTCAAAAGATAAACTCTCTAGTAATTTGGGAAGTGAGGGATCGTCTAAAGTCGTCAGTGAATTAAGTTCAAATTTTGATTCAAGGTTCAGGAACGATGTTTCAGAGAGTGACCTCAATTTTCCAAAGCTTGAATCAAATCAAAATATCGAAGCAGAAATAAATCTGGTGGCAGAAGGAGATGGTATTTCGAAGTTACCAGAAAATCAAGCCAACCTGAATACTGAGGACCTGAATGCTGAGGCAGATAATCTAGTCTCAGGAATGCAGCAAGGACACGAAATTCTAGATGGTCAAAATCACATTAGAGAATTAAGAGGGTTACAGGATGTATTCCTTGATATTAAACAAGAAGATCTCGGGCAAAATATGCTGACAGAAACTACCGACAATCTATCAAAAGACGCGAGCGATGAGTATTCAAACGAAGTTCCAGAGGATCTTTCTGAGGGCTATCAAGAAATTTCGAGAGAAGACTACTCAGATGAGACGTCTGAAAAACAATGTAATATATAGGACTAATTTTGAGATAGCAGTTTATATGTCCTTTGTGCATAAATTTCTGAAATGTGTTTGTTGGACAGGTGGTACACGATTACATGAATGACTGAAGGTCCGTTGGATACTGTAAATATCTAAGCTAGAACTGAGTAGACTTGTCTTCATGTTTGATTGTCGAACATCCGTAATAGATTGGACAATTAAGCACAAATTGGCATCATGCGTACTAGCTATATTTTGACGACCGCTTGATTTCATTTAATTGATAGCAAAATTCGGTTGTGTTGTACATCAACTGTGTTGTAGAATACTTTCGGAAAATGATTGGAAATGGTCTCCAATTATTGTGACGTAGTTGCGTGCTCTCCGAACTTGCATCACAGCACCACTCTCTTACTGGGGCCAAAAGCAACTAACAAGCCTTCATGTTAGTAAATTCATTTCGAAGACAATCAATAGCTTCTCTAAGAGATGCAAATAGCCGAGATTACTTTTTTTCTCGGCTAATTTTAAAAGATACTCAAAAGAGCTTTGTTCACAATCGTTCAACACGTCGGAGAATAATACAGCAGAGGTTGGATAACAATCAGCAACATTCAACAAACTATCCAGTCAACACAAATGCGTTACATGCGTATAATAGCGGACCTATCCTAGAGACCAATCTTGCTTATGATCGAAATGGTGTTATTCAGCTCTCAGATCCTGTTGCACGAATGTTGGAAAATCCTGCATTAGTTATCGAGCGAAGGCTTGAATTGATGAATGTCTTCCTGGTATGATGTATTTGAAGTTATTATATTACAGAGAATTTGAATTGGCCTGATGTCATCGTTATCTAGGGATTTGAGCAAGCCAATAAATACGTAAGCACCACCTGTTGATAAGCAAGAATATGCTCAATTGGCTCTTCTTTAATGATCAGACAATTTTAGACATACACGGAAGTCATTTGGGATATATGGAGGAGGAAGACTTCGGTTAGCGAACATTTGATAAGATGAAAGTTCAGTATGGTTACTGACGTCAATATAGGAATAACCAAGGCTGTTCTACGCCAAGTTTATCGTCTTCATCGACCATTCTCTGTTCGAGTATTAGACAGAAGTGGAGAACACGTATTAACGGTAAACTCTATGCTAGTTCCTGCTGGGCTATGATTATTCAAATATAACAAGTGCTTAGATTCGACGTCCGTTTGCTCTCATTAATTCGAAGATCAAGATCTCGACTCCAGATACAAAGTATGGACCAGGCACTATCGTAGGAGAAGCTCAGCAGAGTTGGCATCTTTGGAGAAGAAGATATAATTTGTTTCAAAGGTGTGGATACTACATATGTTAGTCTAGATTATTTCACTGACAGCATATAGTCGACCGTATGTTGTAAATAAATGGCTAAAGTTTGAGCAAATCTAACCTGGCAGACATGGATCCTTTGATCAGTTTGCTGAAATTGACGCTCCCTTTTTGGCATTCAACTTTGACCTAAAGGACGAACAAAATAATCTACTCGGCTCCGTTAATAGGAATTGGGTCGGATTAGGACGGGAACTTTTCACAGATACAGGAGTCTACATTCTTCAGATGGATTCGGCTGCCAATAACCACGTAGAAGGTGAAATAAATCAGAAAGGAGCTCCATTATCGCTTGACCAGCGTGCAGTTATGTTGGGAACCGCCGTGAGCATTGATTTTGACTACTTCTCACGGCACAGTAGATCAGGGTATTTTTTCAAAAGTAAACTGCTAATATTCAATGTGTTGGGCTAATGTTAATTCTAGTGGTGGATTTTTCTTTTTCGATAACGATATTTGAAGTATTATAAATCTAATAATTTTTATTAAGTTGTAGTATTTCCGCAAAAGTCGTATAGTGTTAATACGTTCGATAAAGGAGCCTTTGTTTGATCCATCTGCCATTCTAGAGTTGCCAACCCATTTAACCACTTATTGTAGGCAACCTAAGTGATCCCTGTAAAGAAATGCTATAGTGCAAGAAAAAAAAAATTGAATTCCGAACTGAGATTGTCGCAATGTTTCTCATTAAACAAAGAAATGTCATCAAAAAACATCACTTCTCTTCTCTTATACAGACAATCAAAAATTGATATGCAGAATTAACGTTATTACCTGACTCAAGGGAGCTTCACTGATATATATTTACAAATTTCCATCAATTACATCATTTCCTATATCCAAGAAGAAGTTCACTCAAAGTTATGGGCTAACGGAAAACATTAGTTGGCTTCGAACTCATCATCATTTGTCCATTCAGTCAGAAAAGGTTCATGAATTGGTTTTTCTCGCATTTTCCAAATATCCTCACTACTGCCGCCGATTAGCTTCTCTGCAAGACGCTCCTTGTAAAACCGCTGTGTTCGGCGTTTCTGGACATCTGTTGACTCCATCTTGACTAACACACAGAACTTGAACATCTTCCATTTGTCCTTGCAGTCGCGCATAGCTCCGTAGCGATACACGTTTCTGACTTGTCCTCCGACACCATAGCATTTAACCATCTCATCGAACGCTTGAGAACATGACATAGTGTCCTAGACATATCGGTGAGTCACTATTTGAACAGATCAATTGCGGCCAGACAACTAAAAAAATTACCGGAAATTGCGAATAATATGTTATTTTTTCATTTTCTTCGTCGAAATGTTGCAAGACTGGCTTTTGCTTCAGGTCGTTATCGAATTGTTGCAGAGCCTCGACTCCATCTATATTTCGATTAATAGGCATGTCCCTTCTTGTGGATGCGTCAGTCGCAACACAACTATTGTCTGCCTGTTGGTCTACAGCCTCAGGTCTAGTATTCCAAAACCAGGCCATCTATAATATCTATATTGAATAGCTTGAAAGGAGGAAGTTAGATTTTCAGATCGTTACAGGTCGTTGCACAAAATATAGTTTATACGTTTTTATTGTTTCTACAAAAGGCGTACCGCCAAAAATACCAAAAGAGGTCTAAATTGTATACCAAAACTCCCAAAACTAAGATTTATAGAGATTTTGATTTCTCTCTACACGGCCACATCCAGGGCTTCTAATTTGGCTTGCTTGGATGATTGCGAATTACATGAGCATAGTTATTTATGTTATTAGACTTTAGTAAATAATATGTCTGTCTACGTCGAAGTTATTGTAATGCTAGATATGTGAACATATTGGTAATGTTCACGAAGTACAGAGACTATTCTTAGGTATGGTTAACAATCTCCTTACTTTATCTTCCAGTCATCAAAACGGGTGTACTCAGTGCGATTTAACCTTTGAGCTTCCGTAAGAGAGTCATTTCTATTTAACTTTGTCAAGTCAAGCCAAAAAGATGGATCAGTAGCATCAAGCTTGCTCCACTCGATGTCGCTCAAAAAAATCCATAGTCCAGCCTTCGTAGGTAGTCATAACGTCAGGCGCCGCACTATACTGCTTCTTTCCCTCCAAGCCTTGCGTTTGCGTCATAATACCATAAAATCGGTCAACCTGATTTGTGACTTCTTGTACATTTGTCTTGGATAATCTTATAGGCTGTACACTTTCTATATCTATTGATATTGCACCTTGCATACTGCAGCACATAGATGATACCGGCAAATCATGGTATTTGGAACCATAGATACCTAGATATGTCGGCTCAGCTGGCTGTTTAGTAGCTTCATTTTGAACTCCTTTTAGATGGGTAATCGTGCTCTGATCATTTAAAGATTGTAAAAATGATTGAGTGTAATAATTTTTATCAATCCATATACGTATCAATTTATCCAAACGGCTCCTATAATTAACTGATTCCCAAGCATTCAAAACTAAATCAGGTAAGAAAGGCTGAATCGAGTCTTTAAAGATAGGACTTCCAATTTTAAAGATGACGTGATAAAGAATATCATTCAGATCGTAGAGGATATGTAGCTTCCGATGACCTTTTAAGGTTATAGAGCTGAGTGCCACTAGATATTTACCTAGAGCACTCACCCTTATGGGGACTTCCGCAATGTAGTCTATGATCAAATTCTTAAACGTCTAGAGATTTGTTTAGCTACATTCTAAAAGACTTCTACGTCGATAGTAGCTCTCCAATGTCATTTAAGGATCAAGAATGTTGAAAAGACACTTACGGAAACATTTTCTCTTGAGTTTTGGCTCAACGATGCTTCCAATGCGCTATAAATCTCGTGAATAATACTAGAATTAAATTTCACGTTGCCTTCGTTGTTCGATTTGAGTAGTTCTGCCGAGAAGGCTGCCTTTGCGAGGGCCAATTTCGGCAGAGATGATATTGAAGACATTCTGTAGATTTCGTATAAATTCAAAGCACTACATTATTCGGGTCACTCAAGATTTGCGGTCGGTGTCAGGTTAACAAAAATGCATGCAGGGTTTAAACTTCATGATGGCATATAGGGAATGAATCTAGAGATTTGATCAAGATTCGTCACAAATAGTGCATAAATGTCATATGGCAACTGGATATCTTTCTTTACCCGCATCAACATGCTTGTGAGTCGCGACATCTCTCGTATACCAACAACGTATAAACATGTCATCCGGATGGAATACAATAGAGTCGGATGCGGTATGATCTAAAGCCTTTCTTTTTCTACGTTCTTTGACTCTTCATGCTAATTGTCAGGGCGTATTTACTGAATTGGTGGAGTCGCTGGGAGTGAAGTCTGTTGAACTAGCTGAGATTGTGACGCTTGATCCATATGCTCTTAGAGATTTTGGGTATGCAACTGAAGAAAACACGCAAGTTCAGATTAGATTAACTGAAGCAAAATAGTCCTTTATATGGAGTCATATTTTTATTTAAATGGAGTCAAAAGACCTCGCAGTTTTCTGGTGGTTTAGACGATGGAGTTTATGAACCGGAAGGTCAAATGTTCTTTGCGCATCAGAAAATACAGAATGCATGTGCAACGCAAGCAATTCTGTCCATTCTACTCAATAGACCAGAGCTAGAGATTGGATATGTTCTTTCAGAATTCAAGGAATTTGTTAGCGATTTTGATCCAGATGTAAGATCTTGTATTCGTTTGATTTAAGTCTGAGACGTTGACATATTCATCTCAAATACAGCTTCGCGGAGACACATTATCTAATTCAGGTATTTAAAATCAAGAGCATAAATTTTTGTCTTTTACTATCTATAGCTTATGGCCAATTGGCAACAGATTTGATTCGACAAGTGCACAACTCCTTTTCGAGACCCACGCCGTTTATTAACGAATCACAACAACCTTCTTCATCGGAAGACGACGACGTTTACCACTTCATTGCTTACACAGTAGTAGATGGCAAGCTGCTTGAGCTCGACGGCCTTCAGCCATATCCTATATCTCATGGCGAATGCACGGATCAGGAATTTCCAGATAAGATAATTCCCGTTATCTCTAGGAGAATAGCTCGATATCCAGATACGGAAATACGGTTCAATCTCTTGGCAGTTGTTACCAATCAGCTAGAAGTCTTTGAAGCGTCCAACGACATAGTCAGAGTGATGGAAGAAAAAGCAAAGCGCGCAGCATGGAAGCGCGAAGCTATTCTACGAAAAGAAAACTTTGTGAATATGATAACGAGTTTAATGAAGGCAATGGTGGCCGATGCAATCGCGAAGGATGGCGAACAGGGATACGAGAGCTTATTATCCGAAGGAATAGTTAAAAGTATCCAGCGCAACGATAATCATGGAAATTAGGTCTTACGTTACGGTTAACATGATCTGATGATGAAGTCCCACATTAAGAATACATTGTGAGTCAGCTTTCTAGTTAAATCTATTTCTCTTTTAGCTCTTTGTCTATCCATGAATGTATGTCATTCCTAAATTTTCGCATTACCGGTCAGCTATAGCGTATTTTTTTTACAACTGAGGTACCATACCTTAAAAATGCATCCAAATCCCAGTCTTCCTGCAACAGACAATCCTTACTTTCAATCCAGATATAGCAATAAGCCGGAATCTCCGTTTTTGTGTTCTGATCGATGACGGACACCAATTTTCGTTCGTACTCACTTCCCTCAAAGTCGTCTAGTGCATCAATATGAGCTGCACTCAAATTATACACTATCTTCCCATGAACTTCTCCATTAGAATTCTCAATTACAGCCGGATATTTTTCATTGTGCACTTTGTAGCGGCTGTAACCGTGAAGAGCCCCATTGCATATTTTCAAGTCATTAATTGAACGAGGTATGTTAGCAGTCGAGAGTACGCGAGACAAAACCTCGGCAGACATCAATGTGCCATAGCTAGAACGATTGAAAGGTTAACTTCATGGTTATAAACCAAAACTAAAGACTGACCAAAATACTGTCAACGCTTGCATGGAACTGAGGAATTGGTAGTAATCAGGAAATGTGCGAATTCTTCTAGCCTCTTGGAATAGTAGAGATACGTGATCTGCTTCATGAAATAAGAAGTTGAAATGGGATGAAAGAAATCAATCGATCATGCGCAATCAATGATATCAAAATTCACACTTATAATTTGAATACTTTTGGCAATCCTACTACTCAATTGCTCTGATGAAGATATAGGGGCTGAAATCGCTAAACGATCTATCAGAGCGCAATGCGTTCGTTACCTGCATTTTTTCAAAATCATAGAGATTATAGTGATTAAGGCTGTTGATAATTTTCCTCGGTTAAGGTCATATGTGTAAATGCGTATGCGTAGAGTTAGTGACGTACTGGAGTCGCATTCCTGAATTTCTTTTTGCGTAGCAAAAGCTCTGGTCAACCATTTAACAGTCAATTAACCCAACACTCAGGCTCATATTTATGTTCTCGTAAGAAGTGTTGATGAACGGAAGTTTAAGCTCCAACACCATATAATTAAGCCACACAAACTCTGCTGGGCGATATCCGCGGAATAGGCTATCGACGATGCGTCAGGATTCATCCAATGATCTGCCTTTGTACAAAGATAAACCTTATGTTCCTAGAAGGAGATCGCAAAGGCACAGAGGCAAATGGGAAACAGCATTGATAATTTTGGCGGCAATTTTTGGTGGCTATGTGATTGTTAAAACTGTCCGCAACTTCTTAAGTCGCAGCAATGCAGGCGGCAATGATAATATATGGAAATTGCGTCAAGATATCATTAAAACTGCATTTATTGAGTCGTGGGATTCTTATGAAAAGCATGCATTCGGTAGAGATATATACTACCCTGTTTCTAAAACCGGCCGAAACATGGCTCCCGATGGTATGGGCTGGATTATTGTCGACAGTTTAGACACAATGATGATTATGGGCTTGAAGGATCAGTTGCATGGTGCAAGGAAGTGGGTTGTTAATAATCTCACCTATGACCAGGATTATGAAGTAAACACTTTCGAAACTACTATCAGAATGCTGGGAGGATTGCTTTCAGCTCATTATTTATCTGGCTACGATGATTTGTATCTTGAGAAAGCCGTTGATCTTGGCAATCGGTTGATTGGAGCATTCGATAGTAAGACAGGTGTGCCTTATGCCAGTCTCAACTTGCATTCCTCAGTTGGAGTTCCAAGTCATGATGCTGGCGGTGTAAGTAGCACAGCGGAGGCTGCAACACTGCAACTGGAGTTCAAATATCTTACTAAGCTGACTGGTGAAACGTTGTACTGGGAGAAGGCTGAAAAGGTCATAGAAATCATTGAACGGAACAAAGTGAAGCAAGGCCTTGTCCCGATCTATATCGACCAAGAAACCGGAAAATTTCAAGGAAATCAAATTCGTTTGGGATCCCGCGGTGATTCTTACTATGGTGAATATTTGCTAATTTGAAGTTTGTGTTTACGGTGAAGTAATTGATTGTTCTTCTCAGAATACCTTTTAAAACAATACCTTCAAACAGATCAGCAAGAGATAATCTATCGGAAATTATACGATGAATCTATGACAGGAGTCAAGGATATGCTTATCAAAAAATCTAGACCAAGTGGACTTACTTTCGTAGCGGAATTAGACAAAGGAATAGATGGCCCTGTAAGTCCTAAGATGGACCACTTAGTTTGTTTCTTAGCAGGAAATCTTGCTCTTGGTGCAACAAATGGTCTTCCATTGTCTGTTGCGCAACGAATGAGCTGGAACGCACAACAAGCCACCGATATGAAATTAGCTAAAGAATTGATGAAGACATGTAATGAAATGTATCGAGCAACTAAAACTGGTATAGCACCAGAAATTGTTTATTTCAATGAGAACGAAGGAACAGCATCCGATATGATTATCAAACCTTTGGATGCGCATAATTTGCAACGCCCGGAGACTGTCGAGTCGTTGTTTCTAATGTGGAGGATAACAAAGGATCCGACATATCGGTATGCATTTCTAATTTCTTATTTGATTCTAAATGCTTATTGCAAATTTATAGCAAGTGGGGATGGGAGATGTTTGAGGCATTTCAAAAATACGCCCGACTAGAAGATGGCTCGTATACGTCGTTGAATAACGTGGAAGAAATTCCTCCTAAACCTCGGGATAATATGGAATCATTTTGGCTGGTATGTTTTCTTTGAGAAGAAACTGTTGCTTGCCGGATTTTAACTGCTTTTCTGTAGGCCGAAACTCTGAAATATTTATATCTGCTATTTGAAGATGACGATACTGTCTTGCCACTTGACAAAGTGGTCTTCAACACTGAAGGCCACCCTTTTCCACGGTTTAACATGGGTACGACATTTAAAACCGGCTGGAAAAGAGCACCATAAAACAGCTTTGAAATATATTACATCTGAATGGAGTCGCTGGATATCTTCGTATATTCAAACTTGATTTTGAAATTTTCTTATGCTGAATATCAGTACAAATTAAAAACAGCGAGATATTGTGGATTGATGCAGAAATTTGTACATATTAAATAATTTTAGATTTCCAATGAGATTGATCCGGATTGAAAAATTTGATTTTGCTAAACCCAAAATATATTAAGTAAAAACCTGACAACCTGCGCTGCAATTTTTTATTATATAGAATATAAGAAAACTAAAAATGAGTACTTAACAAAGAGGCCTCTCTTATTACAAAAACCTTCAAGCTCGTTTGTTCTGAACAATGACTATCAACAAATTTTGGATGTCGATGACGGTCTCTTCTTGTAATTTTTGTGCTTCTGTTCTATACCTACTTGCCTTTTGAGTGTTCTAACTGCGTATTACCTTGATCTGTATTCTTTAGACGATATTCAGAGATTTCATTCTGATCTTTCTCTAAACAGGCGTTTCCATATTGGCATTCCTCTAAAACTAAAGCCACGTTTCCATATTGGCATTCCCCTAAAACTGAAACCACGTTTCCATATTGGCATTCCTCGAAAATTGAACCCTCGCTTCCAGATGGGCATACCTCTAAAGCTTGGTTCGACAGCTCGTTCAACAAATTCAACATCCCTTACTTTTAGGGGTAGAATAGGCATCTTGATCATAGGAGAGAATTCTGCCGAACGGCTCTCAAGCTCGCTGCTGATGTTAGTAGAAATCACACATAAACTAAACTAAAAATTTACATTAGAGACCTTTTCGCTGGTACAGGAACAGCTATGGCGATGGCTAATAGCATCAGGAAAAGCAAAACTAACCGAAGCAGCTGCATTGTGTATAGACTTCTCGAAATCTTCAAAAAAATGATGTTTATAAAACTTTCTGTTGATCAGGTTTGACAATCAAGATTTTTAGAATAGTTTGCAAAGCTCAGTTGGTAATGAACTTTTTAGGTTAACATGAGCTGATATTTATAAGTTCTTCCAGACACGATCAACTCTACGAAGCGCATTATGGGGAAACATAGTCAATTATCCCTAAGCATGCAACTAAATTAAATCAAGTAGGTGTTAGCGGACAAGCGATGAAAAAAAAGATCATTTCATTGATACAAATCCAGCAATCGGTCAATGAATTCATATAACTGAATTGAATTTAATTATCACACTGTGTGCCCTCATGTCTTAAGTTATATTACACCTTGACACCAATTTGGTCAAACGTGCACTTGTTTGAACAATGAAAAGTGTGTGAACAAAAAATGAAGTTCAGTTTGCAGCCTATAGCTTGCGGTGGATCTGTTGGTTACGCCACATGCTAGCGCTCGAATTTGCAATGAAATAATGTTCAACGGTAACGAGACATAATCACCAGCCACGTCAGGGAAATAAAATTGAATTTCTCGACACAAGAATCACATTTGAATCAGTAAAATGGTCTAAGAAAACACTTGGGAAGGTTTCAATTAGCTGTGCACTACATATTTGCCATTGAAGCCCCAACATCTACCTTGTAAAGCTGATTTGAACCCTTATTTTGGTGTAAGGCTGGTGTGTTAAGCCATTTCAGGGGTACCATTGGCTTCTTCTTTTGGAGATTCATTCATCGATTTCACGACCAAATCGCACGCATCGCCGTGGCGCCGTGGCGCCACCCATCAGTAATTGAAGAGGTATTCTGAGTACAAAAGTCAACCATTTTAAGATCAATTCTGTATATATCCGAATAGGATTTGTTTCTAATGTAGTTAGCTGATTTGCCGTTCCCAGGTTTAGCTGTAATTTATAGGAGAGTGCATGACCATATCGAGCTCCTTCGCACCGAATAGCAGTACTTTTACCTCAAACAGTAGCGCAATGGAAAGCTATTGCAGATTGCTTAAAATTCTTCGATACCTAATGAAGGAAAATGGACATGCACTACCACTTTCCTCGGTCCCACGCCGGCTACTGTCAAATACCTAGCGAAGTATCTGCTTGTTCCGGCTTCAAGTTCACATTGCCTACCCAATCAACGGAGAGGAGAGTAAGATGTGACGAATGAAAAGGATTTTCAGGCTCCTATAGCTCGAACAAAGACATAACTTAGCTGATTTACGTGAGGGTTCTCGGGCATGTTTCATATGTTGAGTTTCTTTACGTTCTGCAATAGTCAGGAGATCCATTAGCAGTTGACACTCGAAGCTGGCACAGCATTAATTCTCAGTCAATTCTGCGATCCCATGGATGATTTCTTACGAATCTCTCGTGGTTCAAGTATTCGTATGAGTATACAAGTTGCCAAAGTAAATTTCGTGACTAGAATTTGCTGTTGTGGTCTATTTTTCTCTATTATGGTATCAAATGCTACTGCGTGCATTAAAAAAATCAATTGACATATAAAAAGTCTCAGTTCTTCTTCTTGTTTATAGAGAAGGCAAACAGTCCATTCTTGGTTGACTTGGTGATCCACCTTCCGGTGCGGGTTTCCTTTCCTACTGCGACAACTATTTTAAGCGAACCATCGGCATTCTCATCCAAGATTGTGATTCCGTTCACGACTCCAGGAAAATTCAACTCGCCCACCACATCAAAAGAGCATCTGTGGTCCTCTTCTGCGATATTTATTCGCCATATTTTTACTCCTGAATTCCAAGAACCTGAGATAAATAAGTCAGAGTAAGGCACAGCTACAAGAGAGGTAATCCATCTAGGTTGGGCTGTTGGCTTGGCAATGACGTCCTTCTCCGCTGAATATTGATTTGGAGGCGCAAGGAGATCCAAGCCATGCGCAAGGGGTACACTGAACACAGGTTTCTTCTTCTGAAGGGTCCACAATGAAATGGTACCGTTATCACTTCCAGTTACAAACATGTGACTGTCAACCATCTCAACACAGTCTATACTTCCTTCCGGATAAGCAGTCTTGGAGTGTGAGTTATCCCGAAAAATCAATTGGCTCTCGTCCACAATTTTCCACAGCCGGGCAGTTCGGTCCCGTGATCCTACCGTTATGCATCTCTCCTGACTCAATGCGGAGATATCGTTGATAGCATCCTGATGGCCAAATAAAGTCTCGATGTATGCCCTTTGGTCTAGAGACCAGCTCTTCACGGTTCTGTCGGCGCTTGCGGAGTAAAGCTGATGCGTACCTCGACGAAAAGCCAAGCTGATGACCATATCACGATGCTGCGTAAAGGTTTTCAAAAGATTCAATTCTGAATCGTACACATTTATTCGCTTGTCCCGTCCACCGGTAGCGATGTATTTGCCATCTGTGCTAATAGCAATGCATACTATATCTTTCTCATGACCTTCCTTTGTCTGCTTTATTCGCTCAAATGAGCTCGAATCCCACTTTGTAATTCTCTTATCTTTGGAGCAGGTATAGATGGCATCAGCAACTCCACAGATTCCCGTAACGGCTCGTCCACTGTATCTCTTAAAAATCCTTTTGCCGCCCTTATAATCGTATGTATCCGAAATGTATCGATATAGCCGTCCCTTTACCTCGGCTATATCCTCCTTTAGTCTGTCAGACAAAATGCTTTTGTCCACATCCTTGGCGTCAAATCCAACAGCATCTAATTCACGGTTATTGTTAATAACTGAGCGATCTGTGCAATTTGAACGCTACTTACTTATTTCAGCTTGCAGATTTTCTATGTATTGTTTAGCAAGTCGTCTCCTTTTATCTGCAGCCGTCTCGTTGACAAATTCTTCTTCTTCTTCGTCCTCGTCTTGGCTCTCGTTCTCGGAATGATCTGAAGAACCAGAATTTCGATTTCTCGAATCCTCTTCTTCAGATGAGACGTCAGTTATTTCCTCGTCCTGAGGCAAAGACCTCGAGAGTTTGACTGGTCGTTTTCTCTTGCCAGAGAAGAACGGATCTGACATAATTGCAATGCTGTCGGTGGTCTTCGTCAAAAGTTGCTCAGTTCGATCAACTAATTTTTTCCACAAAAAATTTCAGAATTCGTGTGCTGTGGAATTACATAATCTCTGCCGCTTGAAATCACTACTGGTGCGCTACCCACTTTAAACCGCTTCTAATTCAAAGTTCACTTTAATCCATCCTAAATACGTTTTGCCATGGATATTCTACTAGGAATCACAACCAAGGATTCAGTTATTATTGCTACCTCTAAGGCTGCTGTCAGAGGAATATCAGTTTTAAAGACTACGGATGACAAAACTAGATTGCTGACCCCTCATACGTTGGTTGCGTTTACAGGCGAGGCCGGTGATACAGGTATGATTTGATCAATATGAAATCTCAAAGCATATTCTGCAGAACGCGTCTGTTGAGGAATCATCGTTGCTTACTGACCCTTGCTAGTTCAATTTACCGAATACATCCAAGCAAATATGCAGTTACATTATATGCGAAATGAAACGGAATTGTCTCCTCAGGCCGTTGGATCGTACATTAGAAATGAGCTGGCCACCTCCCTTCGAAGCAGAGTAAGTGAACATATCATGTTATTCTTCTTAAAAGTCATTTACTTGTCTAACTGTAGTGAAATGATAGAAACCTTATCAAGTCAATATGTTGATTGGTGGCTACGACACGGCTAAAGATGAGGCGATGTTATATTGGATTGATTACCTAGCATCTCAAGTTCCTGTTCCATATGCTGCTCACGGCTATGCTTCATACTATACACTTTCTATTTTGGATAGATGGTACAAGAAAGATCTTTCTCTGGAAACAGGTTTAGAAATTTTACGGAAATGTGTGCAAGAACTTAGAACAAGGTTGCCCGTTGATTTCAAGGGAATCCAGGTATATATTCTTGTCTGTAATGGTTTGATATTTCACTAACGATTTTTCTATTAACTTCAGGTTAAAATCGTTGATAAAGATGGTGTTAGAGTTTTTGATCTTGATTAAGCAATATACTACAACCATAAATCAGCGCAATATGTATATATCGATATTATTATACGCTTAGCATAGGAACGCTCTCATTTGAGATGATTGTATGTTAGACATGTAAAAGCAGTGGGTACTTGATCTGTGCCTTTGCTGGTAGGCGATTTGCAATATATGGATCTATTGAAGATATGAAATACAATTATTCCAGGATTATCATATTGAATAGCAAGAAATTTATATTGGCTGATGGATGTTGCGATGATTTTTTATAAGCGACTCGCAGATAAGAAATATGTAAGCAGCACTGTTGCTATTTAAATCGTGTCATCGCTGATCATCCATTTCGGCCCAAACAGTCACCACATTGGTATTCGTTCACATGTGGATGCTGAGCAATCATTCTAAAGATCGAATAGCGGAAGTAAATCCTTCTTTTCTAGATTTAATTGCGTGTCCTTCGCTACTTCCAATTCTATGTCGTTGCATCAACATATCTGACATCCGCAATTTGCGGTTACTATGCATGCTTGCGAACAACAGTCTTATTTTCTCGCAGTCCTATTGGGTTTATTTGTCCAACTTGACCATACAGTGTAAAGAGGCTACATATACATGTACAGATAATATAGGACATTGTTACAAATGCGATCAGCTAGTTTGTCGAGTATGGCTGATGTCTTCAAGTAATTTATGGAACATACTAATTTCCGGAATTAGAATTGCATCCCTGTGAATTTGAATTACAAAGTCGCAGATCAAGATCGGTTTGTTCACAATACAGATTGAAAACTCTCTTAGGAAGATGCAGTTGCTCTGACAGTCAGCGTACTTAAATTTTGTTTTATGGGTGTAAGCCGTCATTTTACTGATTCGCTCAACAGGATGGACTTGCAAGCCTTGCCGTAGAACTGAACTTCTAGAAGATAGATATGAAAACCGATACTCTAAAGTTCAGACTGACTGTTTCAGCTGTAATCGGAAAATGGATAAAAAAATGGTAGGATTTAAGAATAGATTATAGATTATGGACTTTGTTGATATCTTCCTAGGAATATTTATCCTTGTTTTCGGAGTCCTTTTTCTCTGAGATCAAGCTCTGCAGTTGGTGCTACAAAAAGATTCCGCAAGTTTGCTCTGTTATAGATTAGCCGGGGTTTGATCTTAGAGCTTCATTAGTCTACAGTTGAGTCCATTGATTTGGTGTTTAGCCACTCTTTTTCTTGTTTTTTTCTTTATACTGGTTTGTGGTGTCTGTAGAGCATCAATACCTTTTTGTCATTAATATTAGATCATCAATTTATGAGAGCTTCAATTTCAAGTGCACAGCCATTTAAATTGACACTAATAGGTTTCGAGCCGTTCTGCGCTACATCCAGAACTACGACGTATGTAACCGTAGAGTTTATGGCATTTCACGTGGTGAAGGCTGCAGCAGGGTAAATAACCGTTCTATCATATATCTGATTATTTACGACCTTTTCGTCCAAGTTACATATTTGTTGATAATCGTTTATAGATCCTCTTCTCTTTGGCTTTCTCAAAAAATGTTTTTCAACGTATCATGGTTGCGAATTCTGACTACGGTCGTCGCGATATTGATCCTTGGACTCTCATTCCTCAAGAGCGCAGGAAGTGCTGAGGCCGCTGCTGAATCCCCTAAAATTACACATACTGTAAGCAAGTATCTGAAAAGTTTCACCATTCCAACGCTGACCACCTGTATTTTGTTTAATAGGTCTATTTCGATATAGAGCAAGCTGGACAACCATTGGGTCGAATTCTGATTGGTCTTTATGGCGAAGTCGTTCCGAAGACTACTGAAAACTTCCGGTAAGAGTCGTTATCGCTTTGATGGTGGCTGCGTCTTTTGTTTCTTATTAATAATTATGTTTCAGAGTTTTGTGTACTGGTGAACAAGGATTCGGGTATGAAGGATCTAAATTCCATCGTGTCATTGATAAATTTATGATTCAAGGAGGTGATTTCACTCGTGGAGATGGTATGTTTATTGCATAAGCTGTTACGTTAATTGAGGACTGATAATGCGTGTTGATGCTAACAACTGAATAGGCACCGGTGGCAAATCAAGTATGAATAGTTTCATTGAAAAAATTAGAGCGTTGACTAATATTCCCAGTCTATGGTCCGAGATTCGCTGATGAGAACTTTCAACTCAAGTACGAACAAGTCTCAATTCTTTTGTATGATGAGCTTCAATAAAATGGTCTTATTGATTTGTTTTAGACATACAAAACCCGGTATATTGTCTATGGCTAATGCTGGTCCTAACAGCAACGGTAGTCAGTTTTTTATCACTACTGTCGTCACTTCGTAAGTACTTAGTTTTATATATGTATATTCTCTACATCTTAAAGAGGTACTAACTTTGAAATAGCTGGCTCAATGGTCGCCATGTTGTATTCGGTGAGGTTCTAGAGGGTTACGACATTGTCACAAAGATCGAGAAATGCAAAAAGGGCAGAGGGGACAGCCCACAAGAGGACATTCTCATCGCAAAATCAGGCGAAATTGTGGAAGATGCAAAGGAAAAAGATGAATTGTAAGATACTAAATATATATACTTAGAAGTGAAGATTGCTACAACTACATTCATTATTTGCGTATACTAGTAGTCAGACATCTAGGAATTTATTTTAATTTTACTGACATCGATTACTTGAAATTCATAATTCTAATCATAATTCTAACATCCCTAGCTCTTATGATCTGTCATATTGGAAGATGAACTATTAATATTAAGACCGGTCATATTATAAATTGGCAAAAATAAACCGGACTATTGAAAAATTTCCTGCAGTATAAACTACACACCTTAAACACCAGCATATAGTGGGATCTATATGTAGTGTCATATTGGTAAACATGGTAAATGTAATAATATGCGTTCCAATTTTTTTGTGCACGTCGTGTCCAATTAGTCGAACAGAATCTTAAGTTTTATTGAAAATAAAAAATTTTAATATCATTATTGCTAGGTTAATTAAGATACTATTTATTTTCGAAGCTTTGAAAGTTCATTTCATATATGGCTAAACCTGACATAACCTCAAAATCCCAAATTACCAAGCTCTGTGACCTGCACATTATTGGATATTTAGAGAAGACGAGCTGTTCTAAAGTTGGCGCCGGCATCTAAAAACTGATTAGCCAGATGTACAACAAATAACGTTATCAAAGAGTAAAAACTTACAGATTGCCTTGTCTCCTAATTCCTCCTCAATTCTCAAGAGCTGGTTCATCTTGGCCAATCTCTCAGAGCGGGCAGGAGCACCAGTTTTGATCTCTCCAGTCTGAAGACCAACAACAATGTCTGCAATGGTAGTGTCCTCTGTCTCTCCGGAACGGTGGGAAACCATAACTCCCCATCCGTCAGCAAAAGAATCCTTAGCAGCTTGAATAGACTCGGAGAGAGTACCGATCTGGTTGACTTTCAAAAGAAGAGCATTAGCAGCCTTCTTCTCGATGGCCGTCTTGATTCGCAGAGGGTTGGTGACAGTCAAGTCATCACCAACAATCTGGATATCAGTGGTTTTATAAAAGTGGGACCAGGCCTCCCAATCGTCCTCAGCAAACGGATCCTCAATGGAGACTATGGGGTACTCCTTGATCAACTGAGCATAGAGAGCAGCAAGCTCCTCTCCAGAGAGCCACTTGCTAGGGTCAGAGTCAGGGTTCTTGAAGTCCAGATCGTACTTGCCATCCTTGTAGAATTCAGATGAGGCAACATCCATAGCGATCTTGACAGAGTCGGTATAACCAGCAGATTCAATAGCACCAACAATAAGGTCCAAAGCCTCCTTAGGAGTCTGAATATCAGGAGCAACACCACCCTCGTCTCCGACATTACCAGCAGACTGTCCATAGGCCTTAACGGTCAACTTCTTCAAAATTTGGTAAACCTCAGATCCCTGCTGAAGAGCCTCTGCAAAAGTCTTAGCCCCAACAGGAGCAATCATGAACTCCTGGAAAGCAAGACGACCACCAGCGTGAGAACCACCGTTAATGACGTTCAAGACTTTTTGAATGTTAACAAAACCCCAACAGCTGCCTATATCAGATCAGAATTGACTTACAAGGAACGGGCAACACAACCGGGTTAGTAGAGCCAGCAATGTCAGCAATATGGGCATAAAGAGGAACACCCTATTACTAAAGTTAGCTTTCAGCTTGAACTGACAACTGTGAACATTCTTCGGGGAACATTCGGAAGAATTCGGAATATATAGGATATATATAACGAAAAATGAAAAGCTATAGACCCCGATTACCGGTACAATAGCTTCCCCGCAATAGTTAAAAATCAAGAAAATCAAGAATCGAGACAAACCTTCTGGGCGGCAGCAGCCTTAGCAGCAGCCAAGGAGACACCGAGAATAGCATTGGCACCGAGCTTGGCTATGATAGGAATTAGACTGGCATTAAATTGACACGGAATATACATCGATAGACAAAAATAGAGACTAAGCTACCAATCAAATCAAATCATACCTTTGTTTGCGGTTCCGTCCAGCTTAATCATGAATTCATCGATAGCGAACTGGTCAGTAACATCAATATTGGCCTTGATAAGAGCAGGCGCAATGATGTCGTTGACATTGGCAACCGCCTTCAAAACTCCCTTTCCACCCCAAGCTTTTTCCTTGTCACGAAGCTCAAGAGCTTCATGAATACCAGTAGAAGCACCGGAGGGAACAATAGCCCTGAAAAGACCTCCATCAGTGGTAAGATCAACTTCCACAGTAGGGTTTCCTAACATAAAAAAAGTGTTAGCTACCGAGACATATCGTAAGTAGCAAAGAATAAATAAAGACAGCTGACTAATCTCTGCCAGACCATCCAAGGAATACTACAAGGGTTTTTAACTCATCGAATTATCATGAAAACGGTGAGATTTCCATAGTAATAATCCAAGTAATTGATTAAATGAGTGCAATCATTACATACCACGAGAGTCGTAGACAGATCGAGCGTGAATCTTAGTAATGGCCATCTTCACAAAAACTATAAATGATTATATAGTAGGAAAAAAATAATTAATAATTGATAGGCTTTAAGAAAAGGCGTAGTGATAAGAATTTAAAACAAAAAAATTTTATTGTGAAACAGCTGAATATATATGCAATGCTAATTTTTGAGGTCAAAATTTCGGCAGAACCTCGATTTGCAACATACACATGGAAATGAACGGTGGGAAGCGCTAGTGCGGAAGCTCTATGAATTGATTTGCTACGTCGAAATTTCATGTCTCATAACACAATAAAGAATTTAAGACCGCCCAAAGTCATGCCAGCATCGATTGGCTATAAGAATAGTTGACACCTGAATAACCACAATTAAATTGCTTTGTTATTTTGCTCACCCGTCTGTCGCGGACTACACTCTTGGTGGTTTGCTTGCAAGTTCTGAGCCAATGAAAATCATCTGTATATCCTAAGACTCATTTTTTGTTGGGTTTAACTGAATTTACTAATGACGCAATTGAACACGTAAGCGGCTATGCAACTGCTGTCGCTACAGTCTGGATTATGATATTTGAGGGTCTGACTCGTCTCTATCGGATTTCATATTCATAACCTGTGAGGGTTGCCTTTTTTTTTAGTCGTTAGGCTCTTTTTACGTAATTTCCTATTTTCACGACAAAGTTGAAATTGGAAATCTCAGTCATTTCTTTGATACAGAGCTATGAGCAGTAGTTTTGATAAACTCAGCCATGCTTTAGCCCATTACGTATTAAAACCTGTAGCCAGTTCGTTAATATCACTCTGTATCTTCTTGAATTGCAAAAGCCAGTTAACTGGAAGATGGTTTCAAAGCCTGGGAAACTTGGTTCACGTACGCCTCTGGCCGGCCTTCTCGAACTATTGTTCAAAAAGAAAGCGTGATCTAGACTCGCTCGTCCATTTTTACAGAGTTTTTTCGTTATATCGAGTATCATTATATCGACAGTTGATCGTATTACCCTCCTTACTCGATATCTAATCATAAACACCGATTT
>JAKTSW010000045.1:0-116848 GCA_030580435.1 Babjevia anomala
CAACTTCTTTCGAGAGTGCCTTCTCTTATTAACGGAATACAAGATGAAGAAAGGGTCCGCAGAGACATTGACTAATAGTTACCGAATGACTATCAGAAGACACCTTGCATCCTTCGAGAAGAATTACCACTACTCTAAAATACAACTAAAGTCACCCGGGCAAGTCATGCAGTACGAAGCCAACCGCATAGTCACAGCATATACGAATACCGTAAAAATGCACCTAGAGAAACACCTACTCAGGGCAATCAACCAGTCCTTGAAGCCACCAGGTGGTAAGTCACAAGCAGCGGCAGCTGCACGAAAAGCCTTCTTTACAGCGACCAGAAAGTTCAAACAAATACTGTCAACTGCTGCGACTTCAGCCGAACGACTACAGGCAGCTGCCTCGCTCCCTGATGTTCATCGGATGGTGTTCGAGAATATGGAGCTAGCAATTTTCAAGTTCTTGCCCATTAGAACACTGAAGACTAAGGAGAAGAAAAGACACACGACAAAGAAGAAGAAGAAGAAGAAGAAGAAAAAGAAAAAAGAGTCTAAAAAACTGTTGAAATTCGATATAGAGCACAGGCCTGAACGATATCTTATGGCGATGGTCGCCTTGGCCAAGTATGCCAAGGCTCATAACATCCACAAAACACTGACAATACCAGTGAGGAAATCGATGATACCCTGCGCAACATTTATTGATTTCCGGATTTTCTGCCTGGGTATCAGGGCGGAGACCATGCGATCTGAGTCAAAGCGGCGAGATGAAAGCCACGCCGGTTGCGAACCCTGGAAAAGAACAAAGGAGGCAGCATGCTCGGAGACAGACACTGATGACGAGCAGGGAAACCGACAGAACAGCAAAGGACGGGCTTGTCGTCCGGACTGTCCTGGAAATACACTTGCTCTATGGAAGGATTTTATCAAATTCGAGTCTCGGATATTCCGGCGTAAAGGTCGCATTTTTACCGGTCTTTTTAGCACAGATGGTTGCAAGTTGACCATCCTGTATAGATATGTGAAAGAGCAATAAGAGGAGTCGCCCGAAAATCTGTCGACAAAAAAGGCAACAAAGACAAAAAAGCTATCAGCAAAGTCGAGGGCGAACGAGCTCGAACTTACTCTCGATAATTGGTCTACCAAAGATCGAGAAGAGAGCAGAGGCCGGGTCATAGTGATTGACCCCAACCATCGGGATCTCCTCTATATATTAAGCGAGCTCTCGACATTGGCTGGCGATTCCGGTGAGCCTGCCAGTCTCGTGGCAGACGACGCCCTGGCAGATGAAGCCCTGGCAGATGAAGCCATGCCAGAAACGAACAAGCCAACTCTGGAGGAGATTCCGAATGATACCGTCGAAACTTCAGAGCGATTAGCTGAAAGCAAAATTAGGGGTAGGAGGGCTCGTTACAGAGTCAGGAGGAAAAAAAGGCAGAAGCTCGTAAAGGCTGGGAAGCGGAAGAAGCCACAAAAGCATCAAGGTATACAGAAGTTTCGGTATATCTATTGTCAGGACAGGCGAGAGAGCGGTTTGAAAGAATACAGCCTTATGGAGCGCGGTCTCGTACGAGACCTAAGTCGGCCTCTAAGGGCCGAGTATCACAGTTGGATGACGGAGCTGTCGTCCACCAACACTGCCGCTGTCGATTTGCAAGAATTCCGTTCATCCTTACAGATACGGGGACAGGCAAACACTTTTCTATTCTCTTTTTATTTTAAAAAGGAGTTTAGAGAGGCCCGTTGGATGAGGTATCGAAAGCGACAGCAGGCAGACGATAATCTTGCTAACGCCTTGCGGAGCAAGTTTGGTGATAACTTGATAATACTTATGGGTAATTACAATAACTCCACGAAGAAGTATCACGCACCTAGTCGCAAGAAAGGCTTCCAAGACCTGTTCCGCAAAAAGAGCTTTAATGTTGTTCTCCTTGACGAGTTTCGGACATCTACTGGTGCCCAAAATGCAATCATAGGGTGAAGGCCACGAAATACCGCGAGAACCCTAGACCTCTGAATAGTAAGCAAAGAAAGAGGAAGTCGGGTTTAGGAAAGCGGAAGTGGGACTGCGTTCAGGATCCAAAGGATGGCCAGATGGAAGATGAGAAGGATGTCAAAAAGAAAGATGAAAAGACAGGTAAAAAAGAAAAGCAACGTAAACTGCGGCTAGTCCATGGACTTCTCGAATGCCAAAACAAGGCTTGCTTGCCTGGCAAAATCAGGCTGTGGAACAGAGATGTTCTAGCATGCCTAAATTTCATTCACATTCTAAACGGGTACCGCGAGAATAATGAGCGTCCTGCTCGCTTTTGTCGTGAGTCAATGACGATGTATTTAAACAAGTGGAGTACTCACTCCACTCCGGTCGAGTTATCGCTCGTCCATTTTTACACAGTTTTTTGTTATATCGACTATCGTTATATCGAGAGTTGATCGTATAAGTCAACTTCTGTACAATTAACGATTCACACTTCTTTATTTAATATACACAAGAAACTGCATTTTACGTGCAATCTAATACCACCAAAAATGAAAGCAAGGCTGGTTTAAGCTATTACAGAAAGTAATAGTTATTTGACGAGAAATTTATGGAAGATAAAGTAAGCGCGAGACATCATATATTAAAGAGTAACCAAGATAAAACAGTACAATATGATTTTATAAAGAGAGAGTTTAAACAGCTACAGGCTCAATTTCCTGGGGAATAGACTCAACAGCCTCCTCAGGAATCTCCTTTGGCATGTAGTCGATGCTCTTGGGCTCAACAACGAGCTCCTCCTCCTTGGGCTCAATGATAACAACACTGTCAGGTAGGGTTTTGGCAGGTCCCATCTTTCCTTCAGCATCATGTCCGAGCATGATCTTGACCTTGACACCCAAAACTCCCTGTCTCAGCAAAACATGGCGAGTTGCAGTGTCAATAAAGTCTCTAGCGGGCTGACCGGAGTGGATCATGAATCCGTCAGTGAACTTCATACTCTTAGCACGGGCAGCTCTCAACTTTCCCGAAACAACAACCTCAGCACCCTTGGCACCCGACTCCATGATGAATCGCAGGACACCGTAGCATGCTCGTCTGACGGCAAGACCGTTGAGCAACTTGTAACGTAAACTCTCGCACTGAGCGATGGCACACAATCCTCGGTGCTGAACCTTCTCTGCATATATAACAACACTACCCTCCTTCATCTTGAATCGCTTCTGGATCAAAGAAGTAAGCTCTCTGACACGTCGTCCTTGGACACCAAGAACATCCTGAGTGTGGGTAGCACGGATGACTGTGATAATTCGATTAGCATAGATTCCTTGGCGATCTCGAAACTTGCAATTTCGACGCGAAACAACCAGAAAAGCATCCAATATGCTTGATTCTTTCTATATCCGCGGGCGTTGCGATATGAGAAGACTTACCAATCTCAGTTCTGGTAGGAGCAACACGCACCTCAACACCAGAGTATCCTTCTTCAGCGAGCTCACGGGTGAAGAACTCGTTCAACTCAGCGAAAAACACTCCATCGGCAACGTGCTTTCTCTTCTTGGAAATCTCAACAGGCATGACTAATATGAATCACAAATCTAGAATGGGATGACGAAAAATCTTAACAAATGCGACGAGAATGTCGATGATATTATAGAAGTGGGAAAATAGTAAGAAAAGTGGAGGTTGAGAAATTTTGATATGGTGAAGAGACAGCGATCCAGCTTTATGGCGCAACTGCGCAAATGTCGTAGTCTACCCAGACGTGATACTTCTGTTACCGTATGCTGCGTGAAAATGAGAACCGCGCGGTGTAATCGATCGTTTGGCAGTCACACCAACGGACGGTATGTAGGGTACATACCCTACTGTTTTGTCATTGCCCTAGTCATTGCAGAGCTGGTCTTTTATCGCTTCAAATGCCACAGACACATGACCTCAAGGAATCTACGTATTTTATACTACGACTGCATCTGAAACCGGAACGGCATATGAAACATTAACGTTATCCCACTACGAGACCACAAGAACTACGATATAAAATATGGCATTCATATTGGATGAGCACAATGACATGTTTCGTAACAGATTGAAATAATTTAACTTTAAAATTTGTAATTCACCCCTAGGACATTATAAATTACAAGGATATAGCAAAAACAGGATATCTTGGTTTACACATACATTCTATCTAGAACTGTTCAATGTTCTTACATAGCCAAGCACAAGACACCGACAACACCGATAAACACCGAAGCGAAAACGGATCCCTGCATGGAAGCAGCAGCTCCAGTAGCAGTGGCGATAGCAGGGGCAGTCGCATTGTGAAGAGTCGCAGTAGCATTGTGGTAAGTCGTAGTACCATTAGTGTAGACAGGGGCACTTTTAAAAAATTAGTAACCTTCCAATCTACCGACATGACCGAGATGTTCAAACCTAGTATGTCTAGCAGGGCAATTGGTGACAGTGGACGCGCATGAGGTAATAGTGTCAATGGTAGTGATGGTAGTAGTGATGTCACGCTTGTTAACCGCAGCGGAAACGAGAGCGGCGAAAAGGAAGACGAAGATAGCAGCAACGGAGAAACGCATTGTGATGATTTAGTTGTAGATTAGACGAAATATTCGAAAAAGATTGTATTCGTTAAAGTAAGAGATGAATTATTAAAAAAAATCAGGAAAAAAAGGGTGGTTGGCCTCCTTTTGTATTCTTTCCAGACAGGGGACAATTCCAGCAGTCTGAGCAGACTGACTTGGCCGGCCAGGCATCAATTGCAAGCCTTACTATGGTGGTAACTTCGTTATTCTCTGTTTTAAATTGTCGAGCGTGTTTTGATGTGTATTAGCGCGCAGAAATAAGACTTTTTCAGGATAGTGCTGCATTCCGAATGTAGCTAACTGTGGTTAGCGCTTCTGCTACTCATTCTTTTCTTGTTCAAATATAATCGAAATTGGTTGAAATTGGTCAGAACCAGCCAGAATGAGCTTACTGCGTTTCTTTTTCTGTCCGTCTTGTTCAGGAAAAGCTCATCTCGTCCAAGTCACGATTGGCTGTCTGCCTGTCAACCTTTTCGACTTTCAGAACATCCCAGAATTAGACATCATAGTAAGACAATTTAAGATTAGCAGTGGAATGAACGCGTTGCCCAAATGAGCCTTTCCATACACACCTCTTCTAACAAAATTTCGCCGAGTCTATACCATTGCTGGGAATGTCTCTTTGCCGACTGCATTCTCCAGTCTTATTCTCTGAATAGCTCGAGTATGGAGTGGAGTATGGAGGATACTGGTGTTGTTGCAGTCACATATTTGCAAAGGTTTGAACCTCGAACCTCCACAGCTTCTTTTTTCCGTCGCCGCTAGAAGTCTTGCTGGTTGGTTTTTGGAAGTGGAACTGTCTCCAATGCTGGGCCATTTCAGGATTCAACTCACAACCCGAGATTGCTCGGTGAGAAGCATACGCACTCTCTGGCGGCTGCAGCTAGTCGTTAAATAATACTGTATGCTCTTTTACAGAGTAGCATTCGCGGCACTCCGGCGTTAGTGTCCGTTTTGCACCAATATGAGTGTTCTCTGTATATTGTAAGCGTTCTGTGTATATTGGGTCTCCATATTGGGTCTCCTGCAAGCGAGCATTGGTTTTGTTTACGTTCTTGTGAGATGACTCCCGATTTGCCCAATCTCAATCAATGTATCCACAAATATTAATTACAATTAGCTAGAAAAAAGGGGATGAGTAATTAAAGACTAGGATAAGCTAAAATAGGTGCTCGCAGAAATTAATTATTCGGCCATTTCAAATTGGTCGACGCAATTTCAATTATTAACCACGATTGGGCATGAAGGCGTGGCGTAGCTTCTATCCGGAAACGGTGATCTACGCTACCTCAGGCAGGCTAGCAGAGCTAGCCATGCTAACGCTTTGCCAACAATCGAGTTGATAGCATTTGCAGGCCTGAAGAATGAGTTAGGCGATCTCTCAGAATCTGCCAGCCGGACTCTGATATCGCTGATGCTGGTTCAGAAGTTAGAATAGAGATAATAGATCCATGCGGCGGAACTAAGGTGCGTGAACTACATGTCCACATGTCCACAAGTGAATATCCAGATCGGGAGCACTCATGGTGGAACGGCGTATCCGCTTCACAACAGCAATGTTTTCCTGAGCCGATACAGCTAATTAATACAACATTCTCCATTTGACAGAAATTTCTATGCAAGACCATGAATGTAGTGCAATATGGTAGCATTTCTCGTGAGCCTCAGCAAGAAAAAATGCTGGAGGTTGCATTCCGGTGCAAAGCTTAATTTATCGACTCCCCGGTAAATCGACGCGTGCAAACCTTTTTTTTTTACCTGTGCATCGCCATGTGCATTGTCAAACTGTTTTGTAGATTTAAAGACAGCCCGCTACGTTTTCATCCCTTTACTGTTTAACTCAGACTACGAACCCAGCCAGCTCGATTTTACGCCTTTTACAGACGCGATGTGGTATACCAGCTTCGGCAATTGGACAACTGATTAGCACAGCCGTGTCTGTAAGTCGCATCGGTAGGCTTAAGCTTATCGTGAAGATCGAATGGCAAATAGTCACATATCTGATCAAGAACGTTGTTAATGTCCACACTCCAAGCGGCTAGTTCTTAAGATTTAGTACGCGGTCAAACGACGGAGGTCTACATTAGCGAGCAATCACTGCCATTCTCAATGAGAATCTCTGGATCTCCCCTAGCCTTGCATTCCGATTATCAAGGAACCCCCCTACTGGCGCGTGTAGTTAAATATATAATCAAGCCAGCATCGCACTTCATCAGGTAACTTTAATCGGCATGGCTTTCTTTGATTTGCAGCTGCATTCTCATCGTTCGCATCCTTCTGATATGATTATCTTTGTGTTATTTTTCAGGATCTTAGTAATACTACCTCAGTAAGCTATTGCTCAGAATGTCGCTTGGAACTACGACCCAGCTCGCAATTATATACGTGTCAACCATTGGAGTTCTATTAGGCGACTAACCCCATACATGCACATACGACCTCTGAGCCAAGAATCTCTCCTGCTCTTCCAGCGCCACTTGGTAAATCCGACATTACGAATTTGATGCTTGTTGCTACATTGTAGTGTGTTTCACGGTGATATCACGATTACGTGGTCTTTCACAGTGCACAAGAGATCCTCACACTTTATCATGAAACTATTAGTTATATAACTTGATAGTCAGACTCGTGTCCTATGCATTTGTTTCGAGTTTCGTAATGACTTTCGGCCGCATGTAATGCTACCCCGCAACACGGCGCAAGCTTTGAAACTGACAACGGTCTTGCCATTGTTTATTCAATCAAGAGGTCCCGATTGATAGTAGACAGCTAGCATGCTGATGACCATGCGGCTAAGATAGACTCTGTGGTTATCACGACAAGCTTTGCTTCATTTAGTGCTATCTGCTGGACCAGCTAGAAGTATTAGAGATGAAAGGTATACTAGGTGGTTTGCGAGAAGCATTTATTGCAGATTTCGCGATAGTAGGAAACGCAAAAGCTAATTGTGCAGCCGACGCCAATCGGACGCTCGGTTCAACCATGACTCTAAGCTGTATAAAGAACCTGAGAAAGGAGCTAAACCGGAGTTATGATGCGAGAAATAAAAACCCGAAAGATTTTGCCATATAGCATCCGGGAACAACCTCCAGCGTAGCGGCGATTGGTTAACACCCGAGCTGCCAGATGATATCAACGGATCAGGAGGCCGGCGGAGCTGCCAACCTACCGTACATTCTGCGATCACGATGCCCTGGCCCACACACGTTTTTCATGGAAGGCATCTGCTCTATCTCTTACCAAACTTGAAGTCCGAGAAATACAACGGAAGATTGTGTCGGCAGGTGGTGCATAACGTGGTCTACAAAAGCCGAACTCAAGCAATCTTAATCTCTATGCTAGTATCGGCTGGCTGACGAATGCAGCCTTTCCTTGATAGTGAAGCTCCGAGGGAGCTAAAGGTAAGCCTACCGCATAAAATTACTGATGATGTATTTATTATGTAAATCTGAGAGTGTTCTGGCTTTGACATGTCCACTGTTCGACCACTATCACTATGCCCACCACTTCTACGCCCACCATTTCTACGCCCACCATTTCTACGCCCACGCACAATATTACCCACATGCAATAATACTATGCCGGTACCTCGATCACTACTCAATCACTTTTTCTCTCCTCCACGGATAATATCGTGTAACTGACATGCAGCTACCACTACATACATACGGAACATGCATGGAGAAAAGCATCCCCTCCTGAAGGAGCTGATCTACGTTGTGGTTGGCAAGAGAGAGGGGGGAATGTGGCGTCGAAAGTCTGGCAATAAGACGAGCATACAAGGCAAAGCCAGCTGCCACATAAGCGGCAAACAGTA
This sequence comes from Babjevia anomala, assembly GCA_030580435.1. NCBI lineage: Eukaryota > Fungi > Ascomycota > Lipomycetes > Lipomycetales > Lipomycetaceae > Babjevia > Babjevia anomala. The sequence continues at coordinate 8,378 of JAKTSW010000045.1, forward strand.
TAAATTAAAGTGGCGTGAAAGAAGTGGAGAAAAAGGTTGAGCTAGACCGTACTGGACTGTCAGCGGATGCCACCTCCGACATAAAACTGCGGCGACAAAGTCTACTGGCCAGTGATCGATCGATCGATTGGGACATCCATCTGTTCAGAGATCTCTTCGGACCTGGATGTGGCTAATCACTGTTCTTTTTTGCGTGCGCACCGCCACATGTTACAGGTTTTCCCACCTGGGCGGTGCAACGAGTTCGCCCAACCGCTGACTGGCTCGACGATCGCGAAAACTTGCCATGCTCACTCTGTCGGGTGTAAGCAACGACTACGGATGTCTCTGTAGCATAGAAGTCGATCAAAGACGTGCATCGTAATTTCCCGCGTCACATTAGGAAAAGTCTAGGTACTGCCATACTAGAAAATGCTGCATGCTCTGCATGCACCAACTAGAAAAGCTCCGAGATTACCACTGTTTTATGTTTTGTACAATTAAACTAGGCTCCTCCTTTTGATATTTGATATAAGACTGTCATCTCCCAATTTTGAAAAGTAATCTTGTTTTATCTTTCCGGTATTATTTCACATATATACGCGTACTATAGTATCTGTACTTATACATCTACGCTCTCTTAGACATCTTTTAGTGCATAGTCTTGTCTACGAAATTTATGATCCATATAGTTTCTCCTACATAAGACTATCAGACCAGCACCCGACAGGCCTCAACGATCGCTGAGCTTTCACACAGGCTTACCGTTATTTTTATCATCTTCATATTTTATATATTGCAAATGTCTCCAGCGGTCCCTTCAGTGACCGGCTCGGTTTCCAAAGGGAAGCCAAACTACTACATCGCTGTTGGACCGGAGTCTGGCAGGTACTCCTCAAAACCTCCACGCGCGAGCTCAGGCTTGAGCGCAAAAGAACCTGCAAAGATCGTTGAATGGTACTGCTGCAAATGTGCAAATATCCACGGATCTACGCGGTACGACTGCAGAAGATGTCACCACATGATGTGTCCTTATTGCCTGAAGCAGCGTGCCGACAAAGCTTAGTCGACCGTGCGTATTATGGATGAGTATAACAAATATGCTCAGGGCCTATTACATCGCGGCAATATCGATTCTCTTTTTACACTATCTTCCTCGCTCGCTGCATGGCGGCAGAGCGATCATAGCCGCGGTTCATGATATGGCTTCGTGCCATGGAAAGGTTCGAATAGAAAGGTTCGCTCCGTTCCATAAGCTGGCGCGAATTAAATAAAGTCTTCGCCCTTCTTTGCAACTTTGCAATAGTCTAAATCCTTTTGGTTTTGCATTTACGAACATGCTATTTGTAGGTTGGTCTTTTTGTTGTTTTAGGCGTTTGTGATGATTCACATGAATGGAGAGGAATATAGCATTCGGTATACTTGGATTTTGTTCTGTAGTCATTTCTTCAGTTGTAAGTTTAACACTCTCCAGTGAAATGTACATATTTAGCATTATACTTCTTGTGTTTATATGAACGTAGCCTGTTGTGAATGTGAACATCTTTGTCTTTTACATATTTGCCCTTTAGCAATCTCCACGTCAGTCAGCATGTTTCTTGAGGGCACCGGGAGCTTTTTCACGCACAGTGTAGATCTCTGTCTTTGCCAATAGTCTGCAGTTTCCGGCTGCAGTCATGCAATATGATTTATGTCATAGTAGATACACGTCTGGTGGTTTCGGCAAAACCGAGTAGACTAAGATGCGTGTGACCTTTTGACACAGTGGAGAAAAAGTTGGGCCATCGGATTAACCTCTTTTTCTCTCGACTAATTTAGCCTTAGCCAAGCTCCTGAATAGATAGTTGTGGTCAAACATAAAAAAAACGGCGGTAGCAAGCTCTACGGGAAATTTCTGAGCATATCTAGCTGCTCGTTTAGTCGAGTGAAAGAGAAAGTTCCAGTCATCGACGCAAATCTGAACCTTCTGCCGTTCTGCCTGTAGTATAATGCTACTTGGCCACATCACTAACGATATTAAATCTGAGCCGACAGCAACAAGCTTCAAATTATTAACAAGAGTTTGCCTGCCAGAGATGAGTCAACCTCTTACCCACTGGCCCACCTCGAAGAGGCAGATCGTAGAAGCAAATGACTGATAATTTGCATGATCTATGTAGACTACGGCATAGTACTTTTTTGTGAGCACATCGAATTTGGTCGCTAAGTTTTCACAGAGTGACCGTAGAAATATCGATTTATAAGACCGATACGCGGGTTAGTGGCAAGTTCAAGATAGGCAGGATAATTTAAGCTATCTTTCCCTGAGCGGACAGAGGCATTTGAGAACTTTAGTGAGAAACTAGACGAGCATCTGTGTTCCTTCGGATTTCCTATATCCAAACATCCAGACGAGCGAATACATAGATTTTCGTATCCTGTTGTAGCTCTTCATCCTCACAATTGAGCATGTGTAGTTCACTCATATTATGCTAGCCTGCAAAGATCTGAATTTGTCGTTCGAGAGAACTGCATTTTGTGAAATAGGTTATTATTACATATAGCACCAAATGAGACTTACAAACTAAAACTCTTGAAGCCGGACTATGAGATCCGGTCGGTCTCAAAATATCACAATGTATTCGAAGAAGAGCCATTTTCTGGATTTCCAGTAATTTTGGCGTCAATCACGACCGGAGATCGCAATTAAGCGGAAGTCGAGAACAACCTTGGCCCTCACTCCTGAGAGCATAAACACCGAATGTTCAGATTTACAGTTATTTATATTTCTAGAGAATACTTCAGCGTGGTTTGTATCCTAAACTGGGATGCAATGCCACATAATCCTTTTGAACTGTTCTCCTGGTTCGAGATGGTGTCTGGCTTTCACACAACCAGCGAAGGTCGCTTACATATATGTTCAAGCTAATCTCGCTCGTCCATTTTTACAGAGTTTTTTCGTTATATCGAGTATCATTATATCGACAGTTGATCGTATTACCCTCCTTACTCGATATGTAATGATAAACACCGATTTATCTAAGCTTCGCTCTCGTGTTTCTACAAACCGTTGTCAACAATACAGAGCCCGACACAGAAGTTCAGACCAAACATGTCAGTGGACCATACGATTTGATGAGTAAAGCGAATGTAGATTATCGTTGAGCCAATGCGACATCAACCCTTACCTCGCTTCATGAAGGGATACGCTCAGCAGGCTGTGGAACCGAGATGTTGTAGCATGCCTAAATTTCATTCACATTCTAAACGGGTACCGCGAGAATAATGAGCGTCCTGCTCGGTTTTGTCGTGAGTCAATGACAGATGTATCTAAACAAGTGGAGTGATTCAATTGTGAATCGCTCCATCCGGTCGAGTTATCGCTCGTCCATTTTTACAGATGTTGTTTTCGTTATATCGTTAAGTCAACGACAGTTGGGAAATAATCTGCATAGGGTAACCATCTGTCGCTGCACGGTGCAATGAGAATATTCGTAGAAAAAATTAATAGTAATAAAAATTTGAACAGACCGTTCCTGCAAGCTGAACATACAGTTTCGACTTAACTACATATTAGTATTTGCTCCACATTACGATTTCAGAATTCCAGCAAATTCGAGTAGCAAGCCATGGTTAAAAAGGCTATTGATTCGCGGATTCCGGCATTGATCAGGAATGGAGTTCAGGTATGTAAAGATTCTAATCAGTAGAGTCTTGAGAGACGATTCGAAACGGCCAAGGCGTAATTACAACTTGCAATAGTTTTCTGATTCATCTAGGAGCGGAAACGAAGTTTCTTTGTAATAATAGGTGATCATGCCAGAGATCAGCTACCTAATCTACACTATATACTGTCTTCTGCTAATCTGAAGATGAACAAGTCCGTTCTGTGGGCTTATAAGAAGGACCTGATGGGTTTCACCAGGTATGCGCAACCTTTGATCGATATGATTTACGAAGTACTAATTCATATTGAGTCATCGTAAGAAGAGAGAATCAAAAATTAAGAGAGATATTAAGCGAGGTATCAGGGAAGCAAATTCTGAAGATCCGTTCGAGCTGTTTGTCAGTCTACAAAATATTCGCTACGTATACTACAAGGAGACCGAAAAAATTCTAGGAAACACATATGGGATGTGCATTCTGCAGGACTTTGAAGCAATTACGCCAAATATTCTAGCCAGAACAATTGAAACCGTCGAGGGAGGCGGACTGGTTATTTTGATGTTGAGAACAATGTCAAGCCTTAAGCAGTTATATACGATGACAATGGATGTTCATTCGAGATATCGGACTGAAGCGCACGAAGATGTGGTTGCGCGCTTCAACGAACGATTTATTTTGTCACTTGGAAGTTGCGAATCATGTTTGGTACTCGATGATGAGCTCAATGTCCTACCAATCTCAGGGGCCAAGAACGTGAAGCCACTTATATCAGCCTCCACTGAAGGTGTTGATGATGGAGAGGGTCTAGAGCTACTTTCCAAAGAAGGTAAAGAACTTGCTGCCTTGAAACAATCTCTCGAAGATGTACAGCCTGCTGGGAGCCTAGTCAACCTTACAAAAACAGTTGACCAAGCCAAGGCTGTCCTGACCTTCACTGATGCAATATCTGAGAAAACTCTACGAAGTACAGTTTCTCTGACTGCAGGACGAGGTCGAGGGAAATCAGCCGCAATGGGACTAGCGGTTGCAGCTGCTGTTAGCCACGGGTATTCCAATATTTTTGTTACCTCACCAAGCCCAACGAACTTGAAGACTCTCTTTGAGTTCATTTTCAAGGGATTTGACGCACTCGGTTACGATGAGCATTTAGACTACGACATACTTCAGTCCACAGATCCAGATATGGATAAGGCCATCATTCGTGTAAATATATTCAGAAGTCACAGGCAGAGCATCCAGTACATTCAGCCATCAGATTCGCATGTTTTAGGGCAGGCAGAGCTAGTCATTATCGACGAAGCAGCTGCTATCCCTCTTCCTTTAGTAAGGAAACTGATTGGACCTTACCTTGTGTTCATGGCATCAACAATAAATGGATATGAAGGCACTGGCAGAGCGCTCTCTCTAAAGTTGATTCAACAGTTGCGAGAGCAGTCGCGTCCTTCTAAGAAAAGTTCTGCCGGGGAAGACGGTAGTATCGTAGCAGATAGATCTGGGAAGGTCAGTAGGGACGGTCATTTATCTAATTCATCGGGACTAGGTATGCGAACCCTTCGAGAAATCAACTTAAACGAGCCTATTCGATATGCACCTGGTGATTCTGTTGAGAAATGGCTTAACAAGCTACTTTGTTTGGACGCTACTATTTCCACTGGTGTTGGATCAAAGTCAAAATTCCCCCATCCTAATGAATGTACACTCTATTATGTTAATCGCGATACACTCTTCTCGTACCACCCTGTCTCAGAGGCCTTTTTGCACAAAATGATGGCTTTATACGTAGCCAGTCACTACAAGAACTCGCCGAACGACTTGCAGCTACTGAGTGACGCACCAGCTCATCAGCTCTTTGTACTCCTTCTTCCTGTTGACGGTACCTCCGGAAAGTTACCAGAGCCATTATGTGTTGTTCAAGTGGCGCTCGAGGGAGAAATTTCGAAGCAAAGCATCATGAACAATCTGAATAGAGGCCAGCGCGCTGGTGGCGATCTTATTCCCTGGATAGTGTCTCAGCAATTTCAGGACAACGAATTTGGTACTCTTTCTGGCGCCCGAATTGTTCGTATCGCCACCCATCCTGACTACGCAAACATGGGTTATGGATCAAAAGCGATTGAGCTATTGAAAGATTATTATGAGGGCAAGTTTACTGACTTGTCTGAATCAAATGAAATCAAGAATGGGATAGCCAATATAACGGATTATGAACTAGAGTCTGCCTCCTTACAAACTGAGGTTATTAAGGCTAGAGATGCAAAGGCAATGCCTCCATTGTTGTTGAAGCTCTCAGAGCAACCTCCACCTGCGAGCAAATTGCACTACCTGGGGGTTTCCTTTGGTATCACACAGCAACTCCATAAGTTCTGGAAACATGCTGGATTTCAATCGGTCTATCTTCGACAGACAGCCAATGAACTGACAGGAGAACATACTGCTGTCATGATAAAAGCGCTCTACCAGGATGATCCGGATGCAGCACAGTGGCTGAACCTATTTACGGTCGACTTTAGGAAACGCTTTTTGGCTTTACTTGCCTATGATTTTAGAAAATTTACATCAATTTTGGCACTCTCGATCTTAGAACCAAGTGCTAACGAGGCTTCTTCCACCAGCAAGCCGTTGAAGAAGACTCAACTGAACGATATTTTCTCGCCATATGATCTCAAACGTCTAGAGTCTTATGCGAACAATTTGCTAGATTATCATGTCATACTCGATTTATTGCCAGCTATAGCACAATTGTATTTCACTCGCGGTCTCAAGCATTCCGAAGACTCTTCCGAGGAGTTGAAGTTGTCTACGGTTCAGGCTACTATTCTTTTAGGTATCGGTCTTCAAAAGAAAGAAATTTCAGATCTTGAGAAGGAGCTCAAATTGCCCTCTAGTCAGGTACTCGCAATGTTTGCCAAGATCGCCAGAAAAATTTCAGTTTTTTTCACTGCTGTTGTTGAGAAAGCCATGGCTGAAGAAGAAGATGAAGGTAAATTCGAAAAAAAAAAAAGCCCCACCAAGAAGCGGCAGCCTGATACCAATAAAAGTGATTTTTTAAACTCGGAGGGTAATGACGAGACCGAGGGAAAGAAGATTCCCAAGGACGACGAAAATGGCGATGAAGACGAAGATGATTTAGCACAGGATGACGATTTTGAAGGTTTCCACCCTCTACGCCAGACGTTGGCAGATGACCTGCAAGAAGGTGGAAGTGAGGTGCTCAACATGATGAAAGAGAAGCAAAAAGAGTTGATCAACGCTTTGGATCTGCAGAAATATACAATTCCGACTAACCCCTCCGATTGGGACATATCTGAGCGCCAGACAATGAAGATGTCAAAGACTAACGACGGCGTGGTGTCTGTGAAAAGTGTCAAAAAGCGTAAAGAAACCGAAACTGCGGAGGAAATATACCAACAGGAAATGAACCTTATTACAAATAAGCATTCTAGTAGCAGCAAAGATGGAAAAAATACGAAGGGAAAGGATGAAAAACGACGAAAACATTGATTAGGACGACATGATGGAAAATGAGTGTCATCTATCTATACCTATGCATTCCTGCATATCTGATACATAAAAGAACAGTTATTGTATAGTACTTTGGATTGACTGTTCCGCATCCACTGAATATTGGATTTTTGTTCACATTTTAAAATTTTTTTTTAAATCTCATATTCTTAGAAGCAGCTTCTCCATTTGAAGGCGTCGTCGCGAACAGTTTAAACCACTCTTTATTCCATGAATCAACGTATTAAATTATATATTATCGAGTGCAGACAGACTTCTGGTAGAAGGCGTTATTTCGAGCCTTCAAATCTAACTATACAGACAGAAGCAACATACAAATATGTAAACATACAAACTTCGGAGATGTCCTAGAAGAAGCACTACAATGCCTCGATAACAACAGCACTAGCACCACCACCACCGTTGCAAATAGCAGCCACACCGATTTTTCCTTTCTCTTGAGTCAATACAGACGTCAAAGTGACAATAACTCTGGCACCGCTGCATCCCAGGGGATGTCCCAAGGCAACTGCACCACCGTAAACATTAACCTTGGAGGGATCAAGACCGAGAATCTTGGTGTTGGCAATCCCAACAACACTGAACGCTTCATTGAACTCAAAAAAGTCAACGTCTGACAGTGACAAACCAGCGTGTTTGAGAGCCTTAGGAGTAGCCAGTGACGGAGACGTAGTAAATTTTACTGGAGCCTAAAACATTATTAAAACATTGAGAACAATTAAAAATTGATCGAGATATCCGTACTTGCGCAGCCTCACCCCATCCACGGAGCTTAGCAATAGGGGTTAATCCCAACTTCTGACACTTCTGAGCAGAAACGAGAACAATAGCAGCAGCACCATCGTTGAGCGAAGACGCGTTAGCAGCGGTTACAGTACCATCTTTCTTAAATACAGTTCGGCCAGCCTTGAGCTTCTCGATGTTTAACTGTTCCCCATTAAAACATTAATTTTGGCTTTTCTTCAATTCACGATTACCGCCATAACTTACATTCTTTGACTCTTCATCAACACTAATGACGACACCAGGCTTTCCGCGGAAGGCAGGGGTCTCAAATGGTACAATTTCAGCCAGGAATTTTCCTTCAGCATGTGCCTTTTGCGCCTTCTGGTAGCTAGCGATCGCAAAGTCGTCCTGCTGCTCACGTGTAACCTCGTGATCCACAGCACAGACCTCAGCAGCATCACCCATGAAAGTATCATTGTAGGCATCCTTGAGCCCATCTCTCTGTATACCGTCAATCAACTCACCACCACCGTACTTGAGACCGCCTCGAACATTCATGTAGTGCGGAACATTGGTCATTGATTCGGTACCACCAACAACGACAATCTAGCGTTACGTCAGCCGAGAACTAATCACATCTTTATGCTCTGTTGAAAGCCAAAAGGAAATACCTCTGCATTTCCAGTCATAATTGTTTGAGCTCCAAAGATGAAAGCCTTCATTCCAGAGGCGCACACTTTGTTGATAGTGGCCGCAACTGTGTCTTCTCCCAAACCAGCCTTAATTGCTACTTGTCTAGCAGGATTTTGACCGGTGTTAGCACTCATGACATTTCCAAAGTAAAGCTCCTCGACGGCAGTAGGTTCGATCTGGGGAACTTTGGCAAGTGCGGCTTGACAATGTTAGCTGCATTCATAGTCAAGCAACGCGTTCAATACGATAGCTAAATGTTTCCTCTTCATTCCACTTCCAAATTGATCTGAAAGCCTTACCTTTAACCGCATGAGCACCTAGATCCGTCGCAGACACAGAGGCGAGTCCACCCAGGAAACTTCCAATGGGAGTCCTGGCGACCGAGACAATGTAAACTTCGTTTGGATTACAAACCATTTATTAATATTGTTTGTCTAATTTAACAACGGTATAATCGGAAAAATAGTATTCTGGGTCTACTGACAATTTATACGTGAAGAAAGAACTTGCGATTGAACTTCGTTGATTGTAACTGAAATTTTAGCGCATCGAGTAAAACCTGACAGACCGTTAACGATAGGCGAGTGGTTTGTGTAACCGGTCTTTTCGAACTACCTGCCCTAACGGCCTCGTAGGTAATCTATTTAAGGTTTGTATTGCACATTTTATTGCGTTTATGCCAACAGTTTCTATTTGTAATTTAAACTTTAATGTTCCCAACATACATATTAATTCGGCAGTTTCACCAACATATTTCTAATCACGAGGAGACTGAATTGCCAATCTAGACCACCTCAGACACGAATTCTAGTAGCGTCGTGGATTAGAGCAAGACAGTCATAGAGTGCAGAATTAGAATGACAATTTATTCACAAATGAATAGGTAAGTAGCTTGCTCGCTACTGCTTCTCACGTATGGATTGGGTAAAAGGTAACGCCACATACGAGAAATAATTCATTACCCTTCTCCAAAGAAACACGGGCGCATTTTCGTCCACCAAAGGTACTTACGTAAGCCGTTTCTGTTAAGGCAGGGTAACGCATTTTCGCGTTTCGGCATATTTTGAATTTTCACCACCATCACGAAGTCAATTAAAAATGCTTTGGTAAATCAATATTTGACTTTGGTTATTTGTATCTTGCATACTACACGTGACGGACGGACAACTCATAGTTTTAAATCTATTCGTACGTCTTAGCTATGGATGATAGTTTATATGACGAGTAAGTACCAACTATTGAGTGTAGTATCCACTAAATGAAACAGTGTTTCTAATCGATTTTTCAAATCAGATTTGGAAATTTTATAGGCGATGCCAATGATTCCGACGCTGAAAGTTCGGTTCAAGATGGCGATGACAATGCACAGACATATTTAGAAGAGGGGCAGTCCGTCCATGATGACTCTGGAGATAGGGCTGATCAGCTCATGCAAATCGATGGTAATATTTAGAATTTCACATTGATCGATCTTTTGCTTATGATATTATCTTAGGTGAGCCTATGAGTGCTGTCATCCTGCATGAGGACAAACAGTACTATCCCTCAGCCGAGCAGGTAAAATCATGTACCCTCAATTCCCGCAAACTCCACTGACATGAATAGGTATATGGTCCTGACGTCGAAGCTGTCGTTCATGAAGAAGATACGCAGCCACTTTCAGAACCTATAATAGCTCCAATAAAAGTGAAGAAGTTCACTGTCGAAGAAACAGATTTACCGCCTGTGTATCATTCGAGAGGGTATTTGATGGATTTGATGAATTTTCCGGACCAATGTCGAAATATAGCCATAGTAGGACACATGCATCACGGCAAAACCACGTTCATGGATGTGCTTGTTTCAGAGACTCACGAGTTGAAAGAGTTGATTGGCAAAAGGGAGGATGAGCAGATCAGATATACTGATACGCTTCTGCTAGAAAGGAGTCGAGGTGTTAGTATGAAGGCGGCACCCATGTCCCTACTTTTGCGGAATGTTAAGGACAAATCGCATCTTTTCAACATCATTGATACGCCGGGGCATGTAAATTTTGTAGACGAGGTCGCTTCGTCGCTACGACTGGTTGATGGTGTGGTTTTAATAGTTGATGTGGTGGAAGGAGTCATGATCAATACACGACAAATCCTCCAACATGCACTCGCAGAGAACATTCCAATAACGCTTGTTATCAATAAGATTGACAGACTCATATTAGAGCTAAAGCTACCTCCTGCAGATGCTTATTTCAAAATTCGTTACTGCATCGAGCAAGTCAATTCCTGCATTAGTGAGCTTGCCCCTGGCAAAGCTGTACGATTATCGCCAGAAATTGGCAATGTTTGCTTCGCTTCTAGCAGTCTCGGATGGTGTTTCTCATTAAATTCATTTGCTTCTATGTATGGTGCTGTATATGGTATGATTTCTTGAATAATATTTCCGCTAGAGCGACAGAGCTAATTCATTTAGGTGGAATCAATCCCAGTGACTTTGCAGATAGACTCTGGGGAGATATATATTTCAATTTCAGTTCTCGAAAATTTAGTAGGAAGCCGTTGGATAAACAATACATGCGCTCCTTTGTGTATTTCATTTTGGAGCCTTTATATAAGTTATTTGGATACGTAAGTAGATTAAAATATGTGATCGTCGTTAGGCCCCTCTAACTTGGCTTTTGCAGACTATTGGTGAAGACAAAAAAACCTTAAGTGCGACCTTGTCGAAACTGGGTGTCTATCTGAAATCCTCGGACTATAGTTTGAATGCAAAGCCATTATTGAAGTTGGTTTGCAAAAAATTCTTTGGCAGTGCCAAAGGATTTGTGGATATGGTGATCTCTCATATTCCGTCTCCTGTCGAAAGTGCAAAGACAAAGGTAAGTCGTTGGCATGGACAGACACAATAGACAGATTTATTTTCTAACATCTATTTCAGATCTCGCAAATATATTCTGGTCCTTTAGATACAGATTTAGCCAAGTCATTAGTTGATTGTGACCAACATGGTCCTGTTGTTGTTCAGATTACCAAGTTATATAATTCATCGGACGCCACGGATTTCTACGCTTTCGGACGAGTTTTCAGTGGAACTATTCAAAAAGGTGAACAAATAAGAGTGTTAGGCGAAGGTTTCTCATTAGATGACGAGGAGGATATGACTTATGCAACAGTGAACGACTTATGGATTAATCAATCGCGTTATAAAATTTCGACTGACGGGGTACCAGCTGGAAACTTGGTCTTGATTGGTGGCATTTCCTCCTCTATAGTTAAGACAGCTACCATATTTCCTAAGTCTTTACAGGATGATCCTTATATTTTCCGGCCCATCAAGCATATGACACAATCTGTCTTTAAAGTAGCAGTCGAGCCTGTTAATCCATCGGAACTTCCGAAGATGCTTGACGGTTTGCGAAAGGTGAATAAGACCTACCCGCTATTGCAAACTAAGGTAGAGGAGTCTGGCGAGCATATAATTCTAGGTACTGGCGAGCTTTATATGGACTCAATTTTACATGATCTGCGAGTTCTTTATTCAGAGATTGAAATCAAAGTGTCAGATCCTGTAACGAGGTTCTGTGAAACTGTCTATGACACATCTGCTATCAAATGCTATGCCGAAACTCCCAATAAGAAAAATAAGCTTACTATAATCGCTGAACCTCTTGAACCGGAGATCGGAGAAGATATAGAATCCGGCAAAGTCAGCATTAAGTGGCCAATCCGTAAGATAGGCTCCTTTTTCCAGGAGAAATATGATTGGGATATCATGGCGGCAAGATCCATCTGGGCATTTGGGCCTGATGATTCAGGGCCTAACATTTTACAAGATGACACTCTTCCATCTGAGGTTGACAAAAAGTTGCTTAACATGATCCGAGAGTCTGTCAAGCAGGGTTTCCAATGGGCTGTTCGCGAAGGCCCCCTTTGTGAAGAGCGTAAGTATCTATTCACATTCTATTTCCTCGGTGTTATGAGCTAATATTTTCAGCAATCCGAAACACTCAGTTTAGGATTATGGGAGCAGATATTGCGCCAGAGGCTATCTACAGAGGCGGTGGGCAAATAATTCCGACAGCTCGACGAGCGTGCTATTCATCCTTCTTGATGGCTTCTCCTCGTCTAATGGAACCCCTTTATGCGTGCCATATCACTGGACCAGCAGAATGTGTCCCTGCTATTTACACGGTCTTGCAGAAGAGAAGAGGATATGTACTAAAAGATGCACCCATTCCCGGAACTCCACTGTATTATATCAACGGAGAGTTACCAGTCATTGATTCCTTTGGATTTGAGACAGATTTGCGCGTTGCGTAAGTTGTTCAAGTTGTTTCTAATTATTAATTCTTGAAACAACAAATTCTGACATATAAACCTGTATAGCACACAAGGCCAAGCAATGTCATCTCTTGTATTTCAAAAATGGCAAGTAGTACCTGGAAATCCGCTGGACAAAGATATCAAAGTTCTGCCGTTGCAGTCCGCCTCCGGCCAGTCTTTGGCCAGGGACTTCGTACTAAAGACACGACGACGAAAGGTATGCATTGTCCTCTTCATCCGATTGCTATTTCTACAAAAGTTTGCGTATGTACAGTGAGTTGGCTAACAGATTTCTTCAAATTTCTACAGGGTCTGAGCGATGAGCCTACAGTGACGAAATATTTGGACGAGTCTATCGATCTATCCCTGTTTGAGAATTTGTAAAGAGCTAAATTTTGCAATAGAATGTACATTAGAGATGTATGTATGCATGGACTTAAAAAGTAGTTACAAATCATTATAAGTTATTCAGCATATCAGCGGGATTTATTTCTTTCCGCTTTCTTTTTCTGTCAGTTCAGTATATACATACATGTGCTAGGTCGCACCAAGTTTTCAATTTTCAAGATAAGACCATGAAGAGAACAAATGATTGATAGGCCGCGAGAAGTGTCGTAAGAGAGAAAATTTTCTTTTCTTTTGTAAAGTTACACGCAGGACGCCAACATCTTCGAGACGACGCTTAACAACTGCTCGTTCTCGCAAGCAGCTGCAATGCGCTCCTTGTCGTTCAACTGTTTATTGACCTGGCCTTCGCTCTGGTGGGTCCCCTTCTTGACCTTTATCTCGACTCTGAACCGAGGAGGAAGGCATCTTTGCAAACGAACTCTGATGCCCAGTCCAATCAAGGTAGCCAGACTGCAGTGCGTAATCGTAGGAGTGATTTCAACCAACACATGTGCTAGCCGACCACCATCTGCAACTGTGATATCCGGCTTGTTGACTACTGCTAGCTGGCCTAGTGTTAACGGATGCTCGGGATCTGATATGGTCGCAATTAAATCTACCCAAATTATCAGTAAGTGAAACTCGCCATCTATCACTCTTTTTTCTTCTGTTGGTTACCCCTCGGGGCTTGCTTAACATACCATATATCTCTTGTTCGTCGATTGCATCCTCTATTCCGTCATCATCATCAGACAATTCCGGTACATCATTCACATCACTGACTTTGTCTTTCTCATATTCTAACAGAACAGAACTATAAACTGTTTGCGAAAGGGCGCTATCAAGGGACGTTGGAGGGTAAGATACCGACGATGACGCAGAAAGCTTTGAGAGAGGCGACCGTCGAGGAAGATCTGTGAGTTCTAAAATCTTAGGATTCGCATTGATTGGCTCTGCTGACGCCATTTCTATTCCTATCTAACGATAGTAATGGTACAGGGAAGTTGGTACGTGGAATGTCAGCTCGCTATGAGGATCGATTTCAAATAATCACAATAAATGTGAAAGATTCATTACTAATTTGCTAATATTCCAATAATTTGAGATTTTTACACGTTCAAATTTGTGCCACCCAACTCAAAATCGCCAAATGACCACGTCAACGCCGCAACAAAAATGGATGGCAAATTTTTTACGTAGTCTGGAACCTTTTAGAGAAAACAGTATGAGTGAGAAAATCCATGAATGCTATTTAATTTAAATTGTCCGTGATAATGTTATGACAGGATCAGTGAGTAATCAACTATAGAGTAAAAGAGCTACAGAAGTCATCTATGTTTTACACTGCAGTTACAGAGAAGAAAAATTAAAATTTATAAATTAAAAAAATGTTACAAAATGATCTCGCTCGATATGCCTTTTAAACACCAAAATTACTGATTGGTAATAGGTATCCTTTCATCTAATTTAAATGTGAAATAGATTCGCCAACCGGCAAAATATTCTGCCTTTACTAATATTTACCTAGTCCCATGACAACAAGAAGATACCTGTTTAAAATGTCAATGCAAATCTCGCAAAAAAGTAAAAAGATAGACTTACACATTAAGACATGTAATGAAGAGCCATATAAGAATTCCGAGAGCTTGAACGCAAACACTGTTGCTCATATCAACAATTTCAATCTCTCTATTATCTGACTCGAAATTTGCAAGATCGTCTTCATTGACTTGAGAGGGCGAATCTGGTGTGATGACGAGAGGAACACACATATATTTCTTTCGATTTGTGAAATAGATCAATGGGGCAGAAACGATAGGAAGCAATATCGACAGTATGACCTGACTCCAATTGAGGACCTCAGCAATACCCTCGCGTCCCACAACGCCACCAACTACAATACACGGAAGAATGGCAATCGCGCGCGTGATAAGTCGGCGAATCCAGGGCTTGAAAGTCCAATTTAGAAATCCCTCAGAGACCATTTCTATTAAAAAAAAGTCAGTAAAAGCGTTGCATCATGATAGAAAGAGCAAAACTCACGCCCAGCTAGAGTGCAAACAATTCCAGCAGATTGGCCAGAAAATAGCAAAGCAAGAGCAAATATGGTTCCGGCTGCGCTTGAAAGCGATTTGGAGAGCATATCATGAATTGAAAACAAATCGGCATCCGCAGCACCAGGGGTGTCTGACAAAGCAGCACCACTAACTATAAGAATTGCGCAGTTGACAAATAGAGCAAATGTCAACAAGGAAAGGCACAGCTCGATCATCGAGAAGGAAAGAGCATGTTTAATAGCCTGCACAGTAGGACGATACTTTATATCGTCAACAGAGTCATTGTTAACAAAATTACCATGAGATTCGTCGTAATCGCGCAAACGGGTCTGCACCAAGCCAGACCCCAAATAAAGACTGTGGGGCATAACCGTAGCTCCCAAGATACCACAAGTATAATACAAACCCTTAGGAGATAGTAACACATGAGAGGGAAGAAAGCCATCGAAGACTTCACCAACGGTAACGCCTGTGATATTACCGAGTTCAATACAAAAACAGATGACGACTCCGCCAACAAGTAAAGCCACAGCGAATTCAAAATATCGTACAAATTTAATAGAACTGTTGGGACGGTAGGCCCACAAAACGATAATGACGTCGACCATAGTTATGGCGATGCCCGCAACGAGGGGGATATGGAATAAGATGTTAAGAGCAATTGCAGTACCGATAACCTCGGCCAGATCAGTTGCAATGATTGCAGCCTCGGAGAGTATGTAGAGTATAACACAAAGCCAATAGGGAAAATGCTGACGACAATTCTGGGCCAAATCTAACCCCGTGACACTTCCCAACTTTGCTGCCAAACATTGGAGAAACATGGCAATTAAGTTGGACAAAAAAACAACAAACAACAACTTGAAACGGAATAAAGCACCGGCTGCGACATCGGTAGAATAGTTACCAGGATCGATATACGCGACGGATATCATCAAGCCCGGTCCAATAAAGCTGCTGTACTTGAGAAGAGCTGCCCATATTTTCTCCTTCCAGGCGATATTCTCTGAGAGATTTCTAGAACCTCCACTGCCATAAGGCATAGAGTATGTATCTGTTCTAGGACTTTCAGGAAATCGCGAACCGACCGACATAACGTCGTAATTTATTTCACCCTTTGGTGAAGACGCATTATCCACATCAGAAATGCCTTTGCTTCTGTAAGGTGTCATTTCGTATGCGTAACCACCATCTTCAAAGCCGTCGGAATCGTCAAAGACGGAGGTTCCGCCGGGAGTCACATATGCCTTTCTGTTTAAGATCGCCGGATGTTCGTATGTGATTTCGCCATTGCTACTGGAGGGGCGAAATACGGCAGCAAGGCTCGCAGCAATACTGTTCCGCCGACGTGCGGAGATATTAGAGCTTCCGGAGGGTGCAAATACGTGTGTACTAAGCAGCCTTGGTGGCGGAGAGTCACTAGGGCCAGACGAAACGTTCGCACCATCCAAGGTCGCCTCCATATTTAATTTCGGCCGTTTAGACCGGTTTGCTAATGTGTTAAACGACGTATTTGTGGACAAGTCGTTATCAAATACCAGAGGATTTTGATTAAAATACGGGTTTTCAGAAGGTTCCGGGTCTTTTGTTGGACAATTCATCGAGATTCAAGCTTTAAGGCTGGCTCGTATTCTTTATCTTATGGAAGACCCTTGCAACCCAATGAATATAACTCACTCCTCTCACTAGCAAGAATACAGCAAAGAATCTTAACCGTCAACAAAAAATAAAAGAATTTTGTAGTAGAACGCAAAGTAGAAGAAAAATAACTGAAAAATTCAAAACTGGCTATGAGCAGGAAGAAACCAATAGGTCATACACGAGGTCGAGATGTGGACCAAGCAAACAAATGCCACAAGTTTTGGTGGTGCGCAAATTAGCGACTGCTTTGCGAACACGGTCCACCATGTCACAGACCCCATATCTGACCCACAAAGTCCACGTGCAAAGCTGGCGCAAAAGTCAAATTACGAGAAATTATTATTGACCTCGAAACGAAATTCAATATCACCAGTATCACGTTGCTCCCTCTCGGAAAAAGGCTGGAAAGACCGCAAAATGCCGTGGTTGGCAAATATTTTGCGCTTTGAATCTTTGGCTTTGTTGACCATCTGATCCGAGCGATTGTCAAGAGGTGAGAAAGCCAAACTAAAGTTGTAGATTGCGATATCGCGAACACATCAGACCCATAAAAAATTTCTCACAGAGGCTATCTTGATGTCTCCATGTTATCCAAATCCTGACATACCTCCGTCAATTTCGCGATAAAAGATATCGATACGGTAGAGCTTTCGAAGCATTCATAATAGGGACTCTATAATTTCAATGGAGTCTCAGAATATTCAAGTCTCGTAAGCATTCTCAGGCGAATAGAGAACGAGCCGTAGAGTAGTCAGGCCTGTTGTGACCCATGACTCCAATATGATGGACTCAATGGACCCAGAAGGTACCCAGAGCCGCACAAGAAAAGCAAAGGTTGAGCCGCAACGAAATGAGCCGACGAGAAATATTCCTAAAAAAAGTCAGTCCATTTAATGCTTCACTGGACTGGTGAAAAGGAAGTTCCCAATTTCAAACCTTCTCGTATTCTTCTGTTTTCTTTGTTCTGCTGGCAGAGACTACAATGCATTTATTCGGCATCCGTGGACACAGCAGCAAAGATTTGAGAGTCTCGAGGCTAGATTTCACACCTGTACTGGGTTTTCGCAGTAACCTTTGAGCACGTGATATATGTTCTGATGCGGTTCGCGACGCGAACCACCTGCCATATCGCTAGCGTCCCGGGTAAATTTGTGTAGCATTATATTTGCAAGATATTGCTCAACTCCATCTCATTGCAAACCTTCTAACGCTGCTCTGTTTATATTTTCTAGATGTGCAAGGTCTCTTGAGGAAGAAGTGTATATTTTGAGTATATATCCTGAGCTTCTGCTAGAATATCATGCGAAATAGGGAGAGAATACCTTCCTCTCTTGAACAAAGAGTTGAGCTTGCTGACACAGCAACTTTACGTCCTTGTTTAACAGAGTTGCAGCAAATTGATTCTTTGTTGTTGTTGTTGTTGATATCCGCTTGTTGTTGGTTATCTTTGGGAATTTCACTATGGTAGGAATCTTTAAAATTTGACTGCAGACTATGTACAGACGATATATACGAACTTCGAATGTATCCTTAAACTTTTTGGAAGCATTGATAATATCCTTACAAGCTAGATCAGCTTTGAATTCATTAATATATCTAGCATCCTACGTTTTTAAAATGCCTTCTATGTATGTTACCGGCATCTCTTCCAGCACATGGTTCACTATTCTCGTTGATTGCTTATGTATTAACGTGGCCAAACAGGTCCGGGCTCTTCGGTAATATCGGCCGTGATCCCACCAAACAGCTCAACCGCTATCATGGCAACAGTATTGAACGGAAGCGATTGGAAGGCTCGAAAGATTGCCAGTGTGAACTTGTTGAGGAAGTCGCTGATTTGGCTAGGCTGCGTAGCACTGTTTCTCGTCCAGTGAGGAAGCAGTACTACATACGGGAAGCAACCAGAGTGCTAAGTCGTGATCAAATACCATGCGACGCCATAACTCCATCATCAACCATCCAGCCCTCCTCAAGTGTGGCAATGCATTATCCTTCCATCAAACCCGCTCAGTTTGATCCAGATGATTTAAGTCAAGTGTTGCGAACCATTTGCCAGTCCTCATCAGTCTCTTGTCACAGTAATGACAACAACAACAGCAGCAGCAGCAGCAATGGCGAGAGATCACAACCCAAATCTAAACAGGAAGCTGCAGATAGCATCCAGGGTGACCCCTCAGATTTTTCTAGGATTCTTCGGCTTAAAGGTAATTCTCCTCCGTCATCAGCTCCCGTTTTGAGACAAGCACCGGACCGCGACGCTTCTCTCAAAATTTCGGTATCTTCTGGAGCTAATAATGGCGGAGTATTAACACCACATCGACTGCTTGAACGGCAACGTTCCCACCGTTCTCCAATTTTTTCGCCTGTTTCTCCACCTTGTAGTCCCAGCTCTGTTCCAACTAAGAATAGATGCAAGAGGAAAAAAAGAAGCCCGCTGGCGAGCTTCCTATCATCTCATGATTTTGACGGAACTAGTCCTAGAAAGGATAGCGCAGTGCAGTGTGCTGAAGAGACGGATATTTCATTCACAGTTGCTGCGTCTGACCTCCAATATAGTAATTCTACAAGTTGCACGGACACAATTAGTCAACTGCCATCTTATTCTTCGATTGAGAACTCGTACGGTCTCAGAGTTAATGAGATCGAGATTGACGGAGACAACTTTAAAGATATGACGCCAGAGTTAAGTGGTACATATTCCATTACGGGATCTATGATGGTGGAGGCCCATCCTGACATTTATTCCTTCCGTGCTTTAGGCTCTCAAGTTGCACAAGGACAAAGACAATCGAAGTCTTTAACTTCAAGGGAAATATTTAGAAAATTCTCGATGCGATTGCGACGTTACTTCAACGGCTACTCGACACCACATCGCGACGTTTCGGTGGTTCATTTTTGAGAAATGTTGTGTCAATGTTAAAACTTCTAATTTTGAGACGATCTGATAATTTCTGAATTTGAAGATCTGATAATTCTGATTCAGGGCTTGTTATCTAATCAGCTTGAAGATATAGATATCAATGAAAGCTGAAACAAAGCAACGACTGTGCATCATGACGCAAACCGTATATGTCAAATTTCTGATAATCATTACAAATTTAGCTATATATTTCTCGTTCGCGTTATACGTGATAGAAGTTTTTGCTTTTAAGCATGGCCTCATTGAATCTCAAGTAATTATAGTTATATCTGTACAAGCAAAAAGACAGCCCTATTTGCTTTATCCAATTTAACGTCCTCTGTGTTCAAATCAAACGATCTATAAATAAAAATACAAACTCACTTTAAGCTAGCCACAAACCAACCTGTGAGAAAAAGATAGAAGTAAAAGTATATGCAAGGATCAAACAAAATAGCTAGAAAACGCCGCGATAGCTTCCTTTCTGACACTGCCTTTTTTTTGTTGTTGGATTCAACAGCTCAGCTCAAATGCCCTTTCCAATCTGTTCAAATAAGTTCTGCAACAATTTCATCACGACAGTGTCTCGACTGCTCACAACAAGACCTTTTGACAACAGTGGGAATAAGCGCACGAGCGGATATTGCCTGTTGCTACAAGTCACTTCCATCGTTGAACCATATCTGTCTTTCTCTTCCTTCATATCAGAAAGGGGGTTACTCTTGCCGCTAGAGTGTAATTTCTCCAGCTTCTGGGCAAGTTCGAGAAGATTGGCGAGTACATAAATCAATTCTTTCCGTTGCAAGCTTGGGATCGGAATTGTGCCTCGAAGAGGCTGGTCTGACACATACATATGAACCACCAACGCGCAACGCATAAGCAAATACGGCATTGCCGCATCCGCCACTTTCCGGCCATCAATGTCGCTGTTATTTTCTGAAGTACATAAAGCGAATAAATTATCAAAGCATTCATACGCCATACTCTGTCGAAGCTTGACCTTTCGCGCTTCGGTGCTGCCATAAAACGGCTGTTGGAAAATGTCATTGAGTCGATCATCTATGCATTTTTCATCAGAATCTTTAGCACCCTCTATCTCATATAAGAGTGAGCAATCAAACAATGTATTGATATATTCATCTACCAGTTCGTGCGGCTGGTCTGCCAGAGAAGGAACTATGAATTCGTGAAGATGCTTGAAAGCTACAATGTCAAACCTTTCATCATCCAATGTACTAGAACCCAAATCTGATAGATTAGATTTAACTACCGCACAGGTGCCTCGGACGATCTGCTGCCAGATGCTCACCTTTTGATCATTCTCTAGATGAAACTCCCGAAACTTCAAAACTATTTCCTCCGAAATTGATATTAACGTATTTGTGGCCAGCATCCAAAGAGTGAAGTGGCTGTTATCTTCGGTCGTATATTCCGGGCAGTTGTATTTTGAAATTATTGGCACTGTCAACATCTCAAGAACATAGGCCACTGATCCATCAGAAAATATAGTTCTGTCTCCAATATTTTCTGATACAGTATTCTCCAATAATTTCAAAGTTGCAATTGAAACACCAATAAAAGTAGGCTTTTTAGCTTTAGGTGTTCGCACAGCCAAGGGTGATAAGATGTCATCTCTGTAGGCGAAACTACTGAGTTCTCCATATGACCGCAGTACATGAGATGCAAATCCAGAATTATGGCCATGTATGCTGCTAATAGCATCTGTGACGGACGATTGTAAAGGCGTTGGATATTCAATATCAGAATAATAGGGCGGTAGTTCTGGAAAAAGCATACAGGATCTCAATACCCGCAATGTGCATTCAACCCGTTCCACGCTCACATTACCGTTGAACAATGCATACAGCGGCTTGAATACATTTACGTAAGATGTGATTGCACTCTGTGTCATAGCTCCGGAACCCAACTTGGTGCACTCAACAATTAGTGACTCCTGTGAGGACCATAATTTCCATACTTTGTCCAAGCATTCTTCAGATAAACAGATCTTCGATTCGCCAATGCCCTGTAAAATTTCCGCCAAAGTTTTAAAGACCGATACAATGATCTCAGGTCTTCCTATATCTATCATCAGCTGCAAGTACCTGATAAGAGTTTCCCACAATTTATCAAAATCAGACTGCTCAATGAAAGCATAAATAAATGTCGAGTATAGCCGACTTAATCCGCTCAATATCAGACTGATAGTCTCAGACCACTGTTTTTGATCTGTTTCACGAGCCTGTAACATTCCACTTTCAAGCAATTCTTTCGGAAGCTCAATGGGAGGACGGACCTCCATAATAGCGAACATGACAACCCATAAGCAAGCGGTCCACGAATTCGAATCAAGCGTACGACCGTACGTGTCAAAAATTCGGAAAAGAATCTGAATCGCTCCGTTGCGAACTTCAGAACGTCCATCAGAACAGATAACCGTCAGTCTCAGTAGAAGTACCACCCACAAAGCTATCTTAGAATCCACCATAGCATCGCTATTAACGGCTCTTAGCAAATCAGATTTAGTTCGAATCGCCAGACTTAACTTAGACGAAGAGCCTTTAGAATCCAGCATTGAGCGCAAATAATCTGAAATCGTCCAGAAGAACGTGATCGTCTAAAAAATCAGCGACATTTCTTACAAATATCAATAAACTATACGAGTCAGAGAAGCTTACAGTCAACGAAATATTCAAGTCATCGTGTTGGTCGCAGAAATAGTACAAAATGTCTATCAAGACAAGGAAACAGCTTTGAGGAACTGAAGTCAAGAAATCGTTGCAGATCAACTGCAACGATCCAAATGCAGCCTTGATCAGCTTGACGATTTTCTGATTTTCTGACTTAGTATGCCTTCCTTTGTTCCAGACAAAATGAGTTTCACTTATACTCTCTGGAACTAAAGTGGTTGGAAGAAGACTGCCTTGGTGGTGCATAACGAAGACACCCGCAATCGTACTAAACACCGTCTCCCAGCCATCAGTCAACGAGCTCCCAGTCCTATCTAAAATATCATTCAGTGTGTTTAAGGCAATACAATGGATCTCAGCTTCGGCAGCTTGAGTACTTTGTTCCAAATCACTTGGCAATCCTTGTCGAATAATTGCGTACATTTCCTCTTCTAGCGAAAGCAGGCATCTTTTCTGGATAACTGCAAGATTGTAGCCGGGAATATCTTTCTTGGACGCTTCAACAACTGCGCCAAGGATAATTGAATTAAGCACCTCAGCCGCTCGCATCCTTGCAGAAGCATTCAATTCTCTGTAAGCAGCACATCTAATGAAATATTTAACCAATGCATCCCAGCCTGACGTGTGAGGTGAAGCAGTTACTAGTCGCTCCATATTAAGCTCCGCAAGTTCGCCCAGCTTAATCAGAGCAAACAAAGATTCACCCCGAGGCCGACCGAAATTAAGATTGCTCATCTGACGTCTCAATGTTGGCCTGGAACCTTGTTCTGTGTCCACCGAAATCTTTGCGGCGGAAGACGACTCACTGATCGGTGAAGGAAGATAGTCATTTAAGGGCTTATCTTCATCAGTAAGATTAATGCTTGTTGCGGAGACTTTACAAAACGCGTTGATCAAGTCTAAAAAAGACTCTTCTGGGAAGTCTTTGCTGCACTCTAATAGTTTGCGAACTGCATTCTCAACTGCAGTGGTTTCCGCCAGAATACTATTATTAGCGTTGCCAGCTAACCCAACCTCTACAGCTCCACTAGAAGTAAGAGTTGACGGGTCCACTTTGGTATTGCTTGATCCGATAGATACTTGTCGTGCTGGCTTTCTTGCGGAAGAATGTAGAATAAAATCAGCAGTTTCGAGCGTTTCTATGACAATAGTCCAGCTGCTCTTGAGAGTGGGCCCGAGAGCAATTCCCAAGTTCAGTAATGCCCGTAGACATAGCAAATTTCTGACATTGAGAACAGGAAATAAATTGTCAGCAAATCCGTTATTATCCTTGGATTGACTCAAAGGACTGACTAATGTATCCATATTCGACATACCCTTGCTATTAAACCCATTGCGCTCTGATACAGGAGAGAGCACCTGGGATGATCCTGACGAAGAGTATATATTTGAAGGGACTGCCATCTTTCCTAAAGTGGTCAAAAATGCGTCTCGGGGTGTTTCTAGTCTCAATAATCCGGCTGACTGTGTAAACTTTTGAAACGAGCGTACTAAATTGTGAAACAACTCAGAATCGAGACTAGAGTACATGAAAGTAGAAAAAGCTGCCAACAAAGCTGGCCAACAATCTGTGACAATAGAAGCTACCACTTCTATATCAGCCTTTAGTGGATGAGATTCCAGTGTCAGAGGATTAATAGCGATACCACGATATTTGAAGGTTTTGCGTCTTGTTTTAAGAGCGGTAGCATCAACACCAGACACTGAGGCTGGTAACGAAGGCTCCTGAGTTGCGTCCATCTTTGACGACATCAGCCCCTGCTCAGAGACACTTGATTGTGCGCTATCACCAGCCGCCAAATCTTCCTGTACAGCGATTTGTGGTCGAGATTTCTGTCTCAATAAGGTATGCGCATTGGGTATCGATAAAGGGAGTAAAAATCGTGCCATTCCATCCGACAGTGCGTCTACACATGTCAATGCTAGGTAGTACAGATATGTATCTGGTATTTGAGGCGGATCAGCTTTGTCGAGTTGGTCTATGCATAATACCCTGACAGAAGAAGTCTGGACCGACAACCCCGGAGTGGCACCATCAGAAAAGCCCACCGCGCCACTTAGCAGGCCTGCCATCGTCGTAGTCTCTGTAGAGGCGCTCTCTTTAGGCCCATCTAGAATGTTGGTCATGACCGATCCCGATCCTCGCCGATTCAAACCGATGACTGAAGGATGCTCTGAACTGATTTTATTTAACTGTGAAACAGCGGATTTCAAAATGGGCTGCCTTCCCAATTGGCTGTCATATGCTGCATATATTGTTCGAACAAGGACATTTTCTGAGAAAATTCCTTGAAAGACTTCCATTACCAAAACCCTCTTCCAATACAGCGTTTCCTCCATATCTAAGGTATGTATTAAAAGTGAGAGCGCAACTTCGGACTCGACCGGGAGTATTGCTAAATGGCGTCTCAGAATTAAATACAATATTCTGATAATTCTCACAGTAATCGGAAATTCTCGTCGTTCGGACAAGTTGCGAAGTATCAAGGGGATCACATATGATCTGAGAATGTAAGTTTGTTCAGGATGCTAGCCTAAATTAGAACCACTTGTTTTACCTATTTATTAACAACTTACCGTTACAAATATATCCGAATGGTTAGAAATAATGCTTTCAATAAGTTCTAACCCAAATGTCTCCGACATTTGAGAAATGTGGAGGAATGTGGCTCTCCGCGACTCTGTGAGAAAACATATATCTTGGAATACACGTTGAGCATCGTAAGCGGCGGGTTTGACCTTTATTTTAGTGCCATCATCCGCACTTATGGTTTCTATAGAAGCTACAACATCCTTCGTTTCTAAAATGAAGTCAGATCTCGCTATTGTCACCACTACTGATACTGAAATTGGTCATACTATCTTCTTTTACTACTTCTTCAAAAACTGCAATAATCAATTGCTGAAGAGCTAAATTAATTTCGTAAGCGTTACAGACTCTAATATGGCAAATCTTCAAAACGTCGCATGCGAAGGGGAAAAAAAAACTTACTTGCCGCAGCTGTAGTGACCACTACAGCTATCTTGCTATTTTGTAATATTGAACATATTTGAAGAGTTCTTGATATAAGATCGCCACACAGATCTGGGCCATAACTTTCAATCAATGAAGGTAAAGTTTGCAAAATTTTTAATTGTATTTCTGCGTTCAAATGGGCAGCTTCTTGGAAAGATTGAAGAGCTTCTCCGAGCTTTGTCTACTCGACGGCAAAGAATTTGTCAGTAAAAAACACAATAATTTGGAAAATACATGACACCTACATTCGATAGAGCACGAGATAGTATCAGTCGCTGTAAGCTTTGAATTGCAATCGCCGTGGACTTGACGTTTTTAGTCGAGCACGCGAGCAAAAACGGGGTTGCAA
Organism: Babjevia anomala; assembly: GCA_030580435.1. Classification (NCBI taxonomy): domain Eukaryota; kingdom Fungi; phylum Ascomycota; class Lipomycetes; order Lipomycetales; family Lipomycetaceae; genus Babjevia; species Babjevia anomala. The sequence goes on from JAKTSW010000045.1 coordinate 34,280, forward strand.
ACTCAGGAGAGTTTGAGAGTTCTGCCGCATAAGTTAGAGGAAGGCAACTATCGAAGCTTAAAGGAAATCAGTGTCCTGTACCTTCAAATATTTCAGATTCTGCTTTGCTTGAAGCAGAAAGTTGCTTGATTAGTGCTATAGATTTCTCGCACGACTAAACGTAAACAAATCAAAAATGTTAAGAGCAGTCACTTAAATCAGCAAACGAGATTCAAGTACCTGTCGTAATTCTGTATTTCGTCGCTTTGTCTCCGAGAATAAGCTTGAGAGATTAGCAGCAAGAGCCGAGACTGAACTCATTGTAGACAGTTCAAAGAGCCCAATAGTTGGGCAAGTAGTCGAACGGATGAATTGATTAGACAGCAAACGGTGATGAGGATAATCTATGAAGCTGACAACTATACATGCTTAAAGAACAAAGAATCCAAAATGCCTGTGTAGCTGAGGCCGCAATATGACCGTCAGTGCGATATACGCTATGAGATGAAAAAGATGGAGTTCGTCTGTTCACACGGGTGCCGGAACTGTGTGTTTCGTGTGTCGCACTCACTAGTAGGTACGTGTTCGCCGCTGCCTTCTTAATCACGTGATATTTATCGCACTTGTGAGCTGCATTTGCGCCATATACGTTTATATGTTGATAATATTTAATAGAGTTAATCTGGAAATTTGCTCAGGTTGGAGAATACGACTTCTAAATCGTCGTGTGCTTTTTTGTTTCTGCTGATCAACCAACCAGCTACGTCCTGTCTCGTATCTGAGTTGTCAAAGTGGAGTAAGTGATTGGTATTTCCTTTTATCTTTTTGCTGTCTGTCACAAGCGAGGCGATGCAAGACGTAGTGTATTCGGCCCTGCGAGCTTGACCGGTTTCCTTAGGGTTAAGAAGTGGTATCTTATTCAGTTAAGGAGGTCCGCATGATTTCGTTGTGAATATTATGTCTTGATTTTGTAAAGACTGATATAGGATTGGCGGGAACGATATCTCACGTTTCATTTGGAATTGCTTGCTAATACGGTCTAGTTAGTCAAACGTCACTGGTAGTCAAGGTGTATTGAGATCTATAAGTTCGTATATGATGTCTGCAAAAATGTACGCAAAAGATGCATAGGCTCGATGCCGTAATTCAAGCTACGAAAACTGCTTACACAACCTTTAGTCCGCGAAATTTTCGACTTTTGGAGGAATTGGAGAAAGGAGAGAAAGGTCTTGGTGCTGAATCTTGCTCCTACGGACTCTCGGATGGAGATGACCTATCGATGTCTGATTGGAATGGAACTATTCTGGGGCCTCCTCATGTGAGTAGCTCTATCTAACATCTTCCTATTTTTAATATCCGATTCAATCTGACCAGTTTGCAACGATTTACAGAGCTCACACGAAAATCGCATCTATAGTTTAAAGCTCATGTGTGGACCAGACTATCCAGATGTGCCCCCTTTTGTACAGTTCTTATCAAAGATCAACTTGCCTTGTGTAAACTCGATAAACGGAAAGGTATAATTGTATAGAATAAAACTGCAGTATGACTTTTCAAAAATTGACTTGAGATTTAGGTTGAGAACTCAAAAATAGCGTGCTTGGCGCAGTGGAGAAGAGACTACACCATGGAGACTGTTCTGTTGGAGCTTCGACGGTAAAAATGTTTTGGCAGCTTCATCTTCCGTCTTTGGCTGACTCGTTCATTTTATATAGGGAAATGGCCATGGGAGCTAACAGAAAACTTCCTCAGCCTCCGGAGGGTTCTATGTTTGAATGATACACCGTAGAGCTTGTTTATAGAGTTGTCAATAAGAAAATGCAATAATTTTCAGATAACATAAATTGTCGACTTACAGCATATATGAAATATATTTAAGGAAGTTTTTCCATCTGGCTTCACATCATTTTTTTGTATGTTGAAGGGATTAGCTTGAGCAGTAACTGTCTTCGTAGTCTAAAAACACGACATTGATATGATTTCTAATTTATCACACATGTTTAAGGGCTTAATCTTCAAATTCACGGTAGTAACGGCAACTATCTAATAGCTACATGGTTCTTGTGAAGGAATTTGAGATAGTGTCGTCGATGTCTTGATGGCCTAGGCCATAGGCCATTCAATATCCATATTTTCTGGGACAAAACTTCGTTGCTTCATGCTTAAATTAACTTTGCGCTACCAAATTTGAACATCGCATGTAACTTTATTGTTTCTTACCGACATTTCCAGACATGAAGCGATAACGATTCGATTTGACCTAATTTTCAGAGATAATTATGCAACCGGTCCTTCATTTTAAGTACCACGAGGCTCACAAGAGGCCGTTACGGATTTTATATCGGGTTCTTTTGAGGCATTGCCGGAAATTTGGCGAAATCAATGAGTTTGATCGGCCAGTCGATGACCCGATTCTGAAGAGGTCGACATTGCGCTTCCTACGAGAGCAGATCCGACGCGACTTTCGAATCGATCGAAATCAAATGTCTGCTTATATTTGTCGTGACAAGATCAATAAGGCTTATGATGTGCGTGATGCTTTCTAGTTCGCTGCGTTGCACTTACTGCTACTACTCTAGTTATTTTTGTTTTGGCTGGGCATCTTTACTGATGATATCTTGTTGCAAATAGGCCGAAAAGATTCTCCGAAAAGCACTGAATTACGACGAGCCATCTATACAAGATATCTATAGTTTTCAGAAGTCAGAGCAAGAGACATTGAGTCAGCGATTACAGAAGGAATTAAACAAGCCGAACGTCAAATCCAGAGCTACACTAATTAGTTTGCAAAATAATCATGCTTTAAGCAAAAAAGAAATAGTCAGGTTGAGACGTCTGAATCAAGATGCAAGCCTAGTATATTGGTATAAGCGATTTCTGGACAGGCATGGTCTGCTTCCTGAGTGGCTACGCGGGAGGATGGTAACTGGCCGCCACAAGGAATACTGTTATGCGTTCCTCCTTCCTGAAGCCAAGGCATACATGCTAGAAAATCAGATTAGGAAGAAATTCTACTACGACCGTAACCCCTACACTGCTTCAGTTTACACTATGAATAGCATAGTGCCAATACACATCATTAAAGGGCCATGGAGACAAAACGAAGCGGTCAATTCGTCCATTAGGCACCAGCTTAACAGAAACCAGAAAAGTGTAGATACGTTTCACCGGTTAAACGACTACATGCACATTGCTGACCAAGAAGACTATTGGGAACGGAATCATTATCCAAAATATGAAGGAGATGAGGCTGTCAGGAGTGAAAGTTGGAGAGGCACTATACTCAAGTATGGTCTAAATTTTCTACATCAGGCAAATACCTCAAAGAGACAGGCGAAGGTAGTTGAGCGCGAGCGGTTAGCTAAGAAACTAGAATGGATAAAATGGCAAAGATGCAAGACGCAGATACTACCATATTTTGTAGAATGACTTTTGGATATATTCACATATCTTCATAGCTTGATCTGTGCATGTATATACTAGATGTAAACAAATCTTCTTAAAACAGTTGTGTTATTGTGATGATGCCGTCACTTCTATATTTTCCTGTACTCAGTTAAATTTAGTGGAATGATTTTACCTATAGAAGTCGTATGAAATTCTCATTTTATATCACTTGAGATAAACACAAGATAGGATACTATTAACATTATAAGACCAGTCATATATACAAATATCGCAAAAAAAGTGACACAGTTCTAGTTGACAAGGCCTGACTGAAAGAAGTGTGAATGCAGCAGAATGGAAAGAACAATCTCACTACTAGAGATTTCATAAAACAAATCAAAAAAAGATGCTTGCGATTTTGCATACGATTTCCTGAATACAATTTCATACAATGATATATTGAAATATTTCTACTCGCACGTGTAAAAAAGGAACATCATCTACCTACCGCGATATGTGCTACTTCGACCTATGTTCCCACTAATGCTCATTCCAACAGAAGTATGAATTATACTACTACCACTGCTACGACCTTTGCGCCGTCGTGACGCAAAGGCAAGTCCCGCTTCCTCGTTATCGGTTTCATCAAATCTGATCATCTCCTCGCTTTCGTAGTATAACACTTTCAAAGAGTTACCAAATCCAACAGCAATCGATCTGTGACCTAGTTTGCAGATCGGGCCTACGTTGCTCACTAGCAGTCGAGCGTGGATATTATGTAAATTATGGCCCCGCTCAGCAGAAGAACTAAGATCCCCATATCGATTTCGAGTCCGGCCTGCTCGCTTTATATCTTTAATATCTTCGTCAGATCGAAGCTCAAACGTATATACCGAGCCGTCCATCCCCATTGTCCATCCCTCCCATTGATCTCCATTGTCAGATGTCACGCGTCCGTTTAGACTATCGACATCTTTTAGTCGATGAATACTATCATTATAACGGTGAGTGGAAATTTGATAACCACTTGTCTTGCTCAACGTTAACCTTCGCTGAAGGAACGAGTCTGACGAAATATCCATTTCTGTTCGCCTCGCTTTGAAGCGAACGCCCATGACCATGTTAATGTCCGTGACTTCCCAGCCACCAACATTTTCCTGCCAATGTTGCTGTTCAACCACAGTCTCAAATCCCTGACATCGCCTTTCACGCACGTCTCGTTCCACTCGCAAACATATACTTCTCAAGGCTTTATTTGGATTGGTGAAAGTGTGCATGACCAACATTCCTGAATCATGCTCATTGTATAATATGCAGAGTGAAGATATGGTGTAACATCCACAGAAATGGCAATGCTTGGTGGTATCATGAATCATCCGTAAAGATCCCTTAGCATACTGGAAAATATGAAAAACCTTCACGACTGTACCAGTTTGAAGGTCTATAAGCTCAATGATGACGTTCCGTGCTCGCATTACCATACCAATTTGTGGTAATGGAATGATTGCGTACGTCTCAGCATTAGGATCAGTAATTGGAGCAGCCACAGACAAGTTCTTTGCTGTATTGTATCGCAGATCTAGACTCTGAGCCATCCATATACCACGTATCAGATAAACGACCTTAAGGCTTCCGTCTTTGGCCGCCGCAACAAGGCGCTTAGGAATCCTAGGTGTAAAAATTTTATCCACCGACACTAATGTGCTGTCAGAAATTCTGTAATCAAACAAGTCCCCATCTTCTGATATCTGATATAGAATGCCCGTTCGCGAGACAATTACGAGACCGTCACTTGACGATGTTCCAGACGACACGTCACTTATAAAGAGAGAGAGCAATGGAGCGGCACTTCTGAGATCCCTGAGCTCGATGGTCCAGACAAATCTTGAAGTTATCAGATTCCAGCATCGCAATGTGCCGTCTTTGGCAGCGATAGCCAAGAATTTTCCCGCCGCATCCATAAACAGATTGGTTACGGGCCACGATTCGTCGGGTAACGGCACTTTCGTAGGCCTTTGATTTCTAGGAGAATTGGCTTGCCATAAAAGGACTCTATGATCCAGCCCTACAGTTGCAATATTTCCATTTTTTGAAGTAGCAATTTTGACGATATCCAGCTTGTGATGGCCCAAAAAGTTTTTGGCAACAAATACAGGTGTTCGTGAAGCCATGTAATCGGTGCTATGTTCATCACGTAGGTCATGAAGCAAATATTCGAGCATGACGGCCGTTAAGAATACAACAGTGGCGAGCACCATTAGAAATCTTGAGATATATGGATATGAAAAAGAGTAGGAGACTGGATCGAGCACTGGATCGAGCAAGGCATAATTGTTCTCCAGCTTCTGGGAACCCTTCAATAAGAAAAAAGCTGGTTCGAACATTTGGACGGCAAACTTGGGCTGATAAGGCAGCAATGTTTGAAATATATTTGATCCAGTCATTTGATTCTGAAACCGCAACCAATTTAATGATGTTCTTCTAACGCCTTCCGGATCGCTCATCCACTTGAGCTGACTTGGTATTCGATCATTAAGTGGCAGTATACTCCTCCAGGAGAAATTCATTTGAGGAGCAGTGATGAGCAAAGAAAAGAGACCCACGTCGCTAGTGTAGTGCCAATAAACGGACAGCAAGAAGCACGTCATCACAGCAGATCCGGCAGCAGTAGTACTGGGAGCATTACCGCCTGAAAAGTATCGCGTTATTTTAGGAAAAGGATTCCAAGAAGCTTCGTCTTTGGAATATTCATCGTCCGAATCGTCAGTCTCGTTGTCACCGCGACCTCCTTGATGAATTAAATCTTCGAGCTCAACTCTTCGCACATCAATAGACAAAACTGCTACCATATATGTCATATGCAAGCAGTAGTCAACGATAATCGATATTGCCGCAAATGCACAGAATATTCTTATCGGTACCGGTCCAAAGTACATTGGTATTAGAAGAAGTACGACGTTAGATCCTACCGTGACTGTCGATAAGAAGCCGACTTTTCCTAGAGCTGTACCTATCCGGACTGTAGCCGGTTGCTCTGGTTCCGTATACAGCAACGAATTCACTAGACGAAACATATTTTCCGTACTTACCACTACAAATATAAAAGGTAAGGCTTGCCTATTAGACATTTGATTAGTAAGCCAGATTTCCAATCATTATAATTACGTACATCGGTGCCATCGAGATATCTACTTTCCAAAACTGTAAGATAGAAGATGCACATGTCATAGATAAAACCATCTGCAAGAAATGAATTTAGCTGTCATGTCGAGAGAGCTGCTCTAATAAAGGTTACAAACCTCAACAATGAAAGCAATAAATAGACCGTTCCGGGATCTGACAGAATGTATACGTCTTAGAGACATCACAAGGTAGACAAAAGTCGAGAAGTAGCATCCAGCTAGTAGGAAATTGCCAACTAAAGACATGGGAATGATTCGATACTGTAAAGAAAGGCTGTCAGGAACTTGACAGCAACTATACAGAATAACAAGAAATTTACCGTGTAGGAGGTCGCAGACTTTCCACGACCCGAAGGAGAATAGCTTGCAAAAGGAAAATCATGCTGTGCCGACAGCTCGATGAGATTCTGATCCCATTTTTCTCCAATTGATTTGCATTGAGGTCCATAAAAGAGACTGATGACCACAGCATCAGCGGAAATCAGCCTTTTGCCTACAAAAGTTTTGCCGGCAAATAAGGCTTTGGCCGACGATGTAAAATTAGCAGCTGTCGACTTGCCAAAATTCGCATTAATAGTTTCGACTATATCATCATCATGGTAAAACTTCTGAATGCTGTTATTCCAATAATTTAAAGGCGAATGAATGAAGCTGTTTATAGTCTGTGTGTGCGAGTTGAAGTCCAGCGGGAGAATATCCTTAGTCAGTCCTGATTGGATGTCGAAGGCCAGATTCATATAGCTCTTATTCAAGGCACCACCTGGTGGCCCTTGAACCCACGCCTGCTTGACTACAATATCAGCATAAACCTCCGTAAATGATAATGGAGTTCCCGTAGAAACCCAAGTCAGATTGAATTCTGGCTTGTAGGTAAAAAGGGCATGAAGGGACCGATAGGAAAGTGCAAAAGCAAGTGTGGCCGACCACAAAATGAACGTCTGAGGATGCCGCACCACAGCGAGAGCAAATCTCTGAAATAGTTGGTAAACTCTACTATTGGAACTTAATTCGTTGGCGTATTTTGTTCCTCGAAGGAGAGCTAGGACAATGGTCCAGAGCTAAAGCAAGTAAGTCGAAGTCAACAAACCAAGTCAATGATCTCATCTCGGTGTGTGTCTAGCATGCCAAAGAATGAGGAGATTTCGGTAACAAAATGTTTTTACCATTGTAAAAGGCCTTTCGCATTCAAAGCAATCTTTCGGCCGTCTGAAAGAAGCGACGTCAAGGGAAAGATGCCACAGTCTTCGCACAACAGAATATTAGTTTATAAGTCTTGTCATCTAGAATACAGGAATATTCTGGGGATTCCCTTCAGATCAAGACAACACTTACCAGATCAACAGTGCGGTCGACAAAGAACGTAAATAGACTTGAGGTGACGTTTGTTCTAGTTTTCACGGAATTGACGGCATTGCGATCCGTAGATATTAAACGTTCAAATTTCACGGCTTTGTGGTATATGCCACTATTGCGACCCCACCTAACGTCTTCTGAATATCTTATTCTCAGCAATGGCCCAGAGGCGTAACGCGTGCGTAGGTTATTAATTCGCGAATTCACGAAATTCTCATTACGTATTCCAAACGCTCAATATTTATTCTAGAGCTTGCTATTTTCTGATCCTCGAACCTGCCAAATCTCTCACAGTCCGGCTGTGTGATCTTCTACCGCATCCTTTGATATAAACAAGGTTTATAGACCGGTACGCTTTTCCTTTTAAGGAAGTGATATATCCTAAATGCGTTAGAGATAGTGAAGAGGGCAGCCTGTTCGAACGCTACAACGAAATCGTCTGGCAGGAGACTTCTCTTGCTTTTTCGTCAGTATCGTTCGAAGCATTCGAAGAGCCATTGCTGATTTCTATGCTTCCAAAGTAGCACGCAAATATCTACATCTGGTGATACTGATTGGGAATGCTTTGAAAGATGATGGTAAACTGGTCACTACCGCGGAGACTACGTGAATATGTGATTTCTGTAAGATTAATTTTGGTATTCATTATTTGCTAACTCTCTGCATTCTTAATTCCAATTGCTACAAGCCGTATGCGTCTTATCTGCTGCAAAGTAATCAAGACGTAAATTTTTGAATCATGAAACATGATATCACAGATGAAGATCTCATTTTCCGAGTTTACTAAATAATTCGAGGGCTATCATCAAAGATGGCCAGAGATGCATATTCCGTGTCTGAATTCAAGCCAGCCTGAATTCAAGCGAGCTTATTCGGGACTGGAAATACGTCACATTTCAGCTGAAAGAGTCCTTCCCGTTAATTGTATGCTATGGTATTTGATTGTTAACTAAATCTGAGTGACAAATATTTAGATATCGAGAAGGCCCAAAATCGAAAAATTCGAAAAGTCGTATCATTTCATTGCAAAATGAATATTAGTAAATATTTGGAAAAGTAATTGAACTATATTTTTGAAAGTAAAAAGTAAATATAAAAAAAAATGTTCTAGGAGGGGATTGAACCCACGACCGTCGCGTTTCAACACGACCGTGACATCAAGTATAGATGTCGTGATACAACTATAAGCACGATGCGCTAACCTCTGCGCCACTAGAACTACGTCACATAAAGGCCATAATACCATCTATACCTACTCAGACACAGGGTAAGCTTTGAAGTTCCATTTCCAATTTTTACAAAATAGGGCAGAAAATAAGATTGTTCGATCCAAAATTTGAGATCAACTACAAGTAAATCAGCTGGCAATGACTTCACAGACGAACCTTTGGATTGCTAGTTCTGATAACAATTCTGTTCTAGTTAGGTCGCTGATATCATCTGGAGTTCATACGGCGAACGATAAAGATCCTAACGGGTATACTCCCATCCATGCCGCTGCATCTTATGGACACCTCGACTTATTGCGCTACCTGGTCAAAGAAGCTGATGGGAATATCAATATTACAGATGACGATGGTGAGACTGCCCTGTTTGTGATAGAAACAGTGGAGGCAGCAAAGGTGCTCATAGATGAGCTCGGTATAGATTGGAAGATCAAAAATTTAGAGGGCAAGACGGTAAGTTGAATTTGTCCGCGTCGTCTGTTTACCTTAATAGAGAAGTTTATTGATGTCGATTGTGGTTTATGAAGGCGGCTGAGAAGATAGAGGAGGAAGAAGAATATCCTGAAATCGTAGACTATTTGAAGACTCTGGGCAAAGAGCTGCCGTCCACGGACTCGACCGACAATGGCGTCAATAGCAAGTTGACGGGCGCTAGTTCTTCTATGCCTGAAGTGAGGTACATATATGCCAATCCAGAGGAGCTAACAGACGATGGAGAAGAACATGCGCGACAAAGGGAGCGGATAGAGCAAATTTTAAATTCAAGTAATCCAGAGGCGGGCATTAGAGCATTGGTCGAGAACGCAGTGCGGCTACAACTAAATTCCGACGAGAACGATAACAGATCTGTTAGGAGAAAGACGGATGGGTGAGCAACGGTAATTTTTTTGTAAGGTTTTCGCGATTGCATCAATAGTTCGGTTTTTGGTATTTTGACGACGTTGAGAGAACAAAGAAAAGTTAATTTTCTCAAATTTATATAAGAAAAAATATAAATCTTGACATCTAAAATATGCGAAGAAATAACATCACTAATCGTATAACAACCCAAAATTTCGCAAAGTTCACATACATGCTATGAGGGATAAACTAGCGCATTGATAACAGTCCCATTCATTTATAGAAAATACCATAAAACACGAGGCCTTCAAGCGATCCGCTTAGTTCATAGTCCTGAAAAAGTCCATAACTGCCGTGAATACGACAAGCAAGATACCACCACCCGGACCTAATCGAAGAACCTTTGGAACGAAACCTTTGTATAGCGCTCCGAATCCTTCCTCCTTTGCGACAGTATACATACTCGGCCAAGCCCAGTTGTATTTGGGGACCAGTCCTTCGACACGAACAGTGTTCTGAATACGGGACTTGATAACGTCAGCGGGTGTATTAAGGACTGTTCCAAAAGTTCCTCCAATTGAGCCCGCAATCAAATCGTTCATAGTCTGACCAGTGGGAGTGTCTGCCTTTGGCATCATATCTCTGACTTTGAAAATAACACCAAAATATCCAGCATTCCATAGGATATGTCTCCACATAGTAGCCTCGAGTCCGTTGTACATGGCAAATACTCCCTCCTCCTTAACAATCTTGAACACGGTATCACTGATTCCCTTATACTTTCCTCCGTTGTTTTTGTCTTGTATTCTAATTTTAACAAGCTCGAAAGGAACGACAACAAAAGATTCAGTTGCACCAGCAGTAGCACCAGTCAGAATTGACAAATTCTGGTTCATCTTGGCCATACCGAACATATTTCTGTAAAATTTTCCCCATTCGTCGTTTGCCGCAAACTTAGTAGCTCTAATAACGTTAGAATTCGCTGCGGACGCAATTCTGACCAATTGTGCTTACCTTTTCGGAGCCTCCATTAATATCGGAGCAGTGATTCCTCGATAAAGTCTTGAAAAACTTGTTTTAAATTGCAGTCAGTAACTTTCCAACAATATTTGATTAAAAGCAAAACAATTGTAATGATAGCATACCCTTCCTGCTTGATAATCTTCTTGAAGCAATCCACCATCCCAGTGTAAGCATCGGCTCCACCGGTACCAGTGACCTGAAGTTGGACGCGGGTCTTGACGACATCTAGAGGGTACATAATCAGAATCTAGGATTCGCTCAAATCAGCCTTGTTCCATCTTAAAACTCAACCGCATCATCGAATGGGCTGTGATCTTTACAAATTCCAAGATCGTTTGTTTGAATGCATACCTCTGAGATCCCGGCAACCGCACCAGCAGCGAATTGATAAACGAATGGCAGAGCTGATTGAAAAGTTAGCCCATTAACCACAATGTCTTCACTATAAAGTGGTCACAAATGACTTTCAATAATAGTAGAGAAATCCTACATTTCTTATCGTCAGACATTGAAAAATGAGTTTTAGAATGTATCTATGAATTCTGAAATATTGAAAATTACAGGAACCAAAAAAAAGGTCGAATATAAATGAAATAATATAAATTGCTGGAAGAGCGGGGAAAAAAGTAACTGGAAAATAAGGATTGATAACAGAAAAACGGGTGGGAAAGAGGGAAAAAATTACGTTGCAATTTAGCGTGGATTGTTCAACAGACAGCAAGAATCCTCGAGTTTTGCCGCAAAATTCCGAAAATTTCAATTATGTTTTGACTTAAGGCGTAATATGGCCCGTTAAGAGTGTGAGCTCCTTTCACCCAACTTAATAACACGTTAAAACCCGGCAGAGGTGGGGTAAAAGTTAGATAAAATCTCCGAGAGCCATAAAAGTCGTGATAGATGAAGTTCAATTCACGCAACTCCAAAGGCACAATTTGTGCTTTCTATTTCAATTATCTCAATGAAAACGGATCTGTTTGAGAGCTTAGTGGTGGAGTCGACCGCTTCTACAATCAAACAGTCAAAATACTAGCTCGGTCATTACATGCGTCGGCGGCTTAGCGCACAGCTTGCCTCGCTTATAGCCATCCGACCCTAGAAGTTTGATAGCATCAAAAGCAGCTTTATAACATTGATTTCGGGTGTGGGGACCCGTACCGTGCAGAATAAAACAAGCGAGAGTTTGAGACCTATATTAATTGACACAGTATCTTGCTCTAGACTTATAATCAGGCTGCTATCGTCACCACGGCAACATGCGACAGGTTCCCGCTCTAGGACGGGAAATTCTATATGAGTTATCTAGACAGCGGTCAAAATTGTCGTTGTATCGACGGTGTAATTGCTGTGCTTTACCAGCATGCTTGCGTCTAGAGATAGCGAGTATAAAAATCTTGAAGAAACTACTCGAAGATATTCACCAAGATATATGCCGGTGCATTTATAATTTGCTGGAGAAAGACATCGTTCAAGCTTCACAGTCAAAGGTTACAGCAGCAAATGCTCGCTGCACCTTCAATTAATAGATGAGCATGTCTGTCAGATCAGTCGAGATAATTCGTCCAGAGAACACCAGATGCTGAGAACTTAGCTTAGATACAAATTCCACACTATAGCTACCGTGATCAGGAAGGAACCAATTCTTTCATATGAACTTTCATTACAGTTGCCCTCACCATGCCTGCGAGATTCAAGTCCTGCTGCGAGACGTACCAAATTAAAACGCAGCTCCTTATTGAAATAATGCATGGAACCGAGTATCTCAAAATAAATCCAGTCACGTGTTGAGCTGCGCAAGCGGCATCGAGGTTAACGAAGTCATTTGATCCAATAGAAATTCAACATATGCACTGGATTTTGTTTGCTCAAGAAATTGGCCTAGGACGATGAATTCGAGAGCAGCTAGTAGATATCTCCACAGTAGAGCTGTACGGGAACAGGAAAACTGCCCAAATTAAGTGTCATTTTCAAATCTATGATATGATCTTCCAATTATCTACAGAGATATCATAGCCAGGAAACAGCGCAAATAGCACATTTTGATCAGCTGTGTGTCTCGTTCGCAATTTCCAAGAAATAGCTGTTGCAAAGATAGTAATATAGCTAAACATGACTGGTTATACACACATTGGACTTGCAATTCAGGACAAATCGAAGTTACAGTCTCGATTTGCCGTTGGGACAGCCTTGGAAGCACTGAAGCACTATAGCATCATTATTTTGTCATTGATTAAAATATCATATCAAACTGGGTTTTATGAGCGTATTCTAATTATAATTGTGGGGTCTTTTTGGTTTCTGCTCTTTTATTTCAAAGCCAGTTTCCAGGATAAACCGTAGTCTAACCTCCTGTCAGCATTAGTGTTAGCATTAGCTTTTTGGGAAGATTTATTCCGAGTCTGCGCAATACGAGCAGAGGAATATTGCCACCACTGCCAGCTCCTACATCAACTTTAATTATGATCTGACAGAGCGTAGATGGTATTTATTGGACAAATTTAGTCTTGCTGATAAGGACTTCGACTGGGCGAAAGCTTTGGATGAGCTGGCTTTTATGTTAATTAAACTCTATTGGTCGAATTAAAGAGATGAACGAGTTTGGAGGTCATGTTGGAGCTTTCCCGGGTCTCAGTTGAGTGATAGACGTCTCCACTGCTGTATTAGTGTCAAAATTGTATTTAGAACAATTTGAAGCCTTTATCGGTGCAAAAATTGAGTACAGGTCAGATCGTTATCGAATAACATCTATGGTAGTCCCAAGTAGTTCTATTTTCGTATGTATATGCCGGTGTCAGCGTCCATCCGTTAGAGTTAATCTTTGCCAATAATAGTTTTATCCAACAGCCTCGCGCATACTTCCCAATCTGAGGATGTGTGTGTACGGCGGTTGCCAATCCGCCTTGAGACTCAACGGATCATGTGCCTTAATGACGACATAGCTCTCTAATTTTGGATTTTTTTTGTTGGAATTTGGTGCACACTTGTTGCTATTTAAAACTTTAGCGTAGCAATAAGAACGAGCGAAATACCATCGCAGTACCATCTCTCCTAGCCTGTGGATCAACCCAAATTGCATTTACGCAAGATACTGCCGATATTCAAGAAGGCGCCAAGGGTATATTAATTATTACACCTACTCGTCTATTTTCCTCCACGATACATCCTTAGGCACGTATCGATCGTTCTTGTTGTCAATTTCAGACATGTTGGTGGCAAGCCATCTGCACTTGCCGGAGCTAACCAGGCGCTATAGCTTGTACTAGCAGATAGACCCAAGTTCCCGCATGAGACAAAAATCTCAAAAGAACTTCACACATCTGCCGACGTCAGGCAACAGAAGTGCTAGCCGCTGGTTTCTTACGGCTATTTTCAGAGGCCTGCCCAGTCTAACTGGAGCCCGGCACACTCTCCGTACGTGACTCCTCAAGTGCAAAGATGACAAATGTCACCCTTCTTCCAGAATGTCATTTTACGAAGACCATTTCTGTGAAGTCCTGATGATCTCTCGCTACGTAATTGCAAGATCCAGGTGACCCTCATAGGTCGAGATTAAATCGACTAGCAATCACATCGACTTGATATTGTTTAGCTGAGGCAGGCTCTGAGCTGTCTCCTATTTGATCTATAGCAGGATCTGCATTCCCTTGGCACGGTGCTTCAGTTCTTTTTGATGATAAAGATGGTGAGAAACTCTATCGGCCATGGCTGGCAGAAATAGAGCTACAATCTTATGTTGACAGGTTTGATAAAGTACGTCAGTGACGTCGCTCTTCTAAATTGACTTTGCAGAGACAAGCTTTTGCTGAAAAGTTTATTCGGTGTTTCACTTTCTGTTACATAAAAGCAAAAAGGCACATTCACTGCCATTAGATTTTCGAAGGCTGACGGCGGTCTAGCTAGAGCGTCATTTGTGAAATTTAAACGTAGGTTTTGGTTTGACGTAGATTAATTTGTGTTCCACCTGCCTCGCCTGCAATAACTGCACAGCATCGCACAGCGCGGAATCTGATATAGTATAAACTGCTTGAAACGCGCCCGTCCGCTATTTTGTAAACGGTCGAGTTGCTTCGGGTCGGTGAACTAGAGCAAATTCCATAATATTTAATTGACATGTGATTAAAGAAATGACAGTTAAGAGGAAATAGCAAGGCTTGGTCACAACTGCATGTTTGCCGGCTTCAAAGATCCGTAAAGTAAAGTGAGTGACACGGTGATTGTGATGAGAAACAATCACATTTTCGTCATCAATCTTAGAGGTTGTGGTTTTCAAATCTTTTGGCCCAGCATCCGAGTATCGATGATGTTTACATTTGCGAGTCATATCGAGATATGCTTACACGACCTTCAGGAGTTCTCTACCAAATCTCTAGCTCAGAGAAACATTGCTACGCTGAATGTATCAACGCGTCTGCAGCCAATTACTGTGGAAAAAGAGTCGCACAATTCTTCTTCAAGAATACTTATTGAAGAGCTATAGTAGGACAGACTGAGAACGTCAAAATATACAGGGAACTTTCAGAAGCAGCTGTCAGAAAATGCATTTAACAAAAATTTAAAGAATTGGACATATATCTCCACGACCAATGAGATAATATGTAAATAAGACCGAATACTCTTTAGAATCGAATGCCTATCACTTACAAGGCCTCCGAGAACTGCATGGCCCGCTTCATGTCTTCAGGCGACTAACTACGAAACGTAAGGTCAAGCGAAATTGGTGACAAGAAGGTCTTTAACCAAAAAAGGTGTCATAACCAAAAAAAAGCTCCTACTTCAAGATCATCAAGGTGAACAACCTTCGCTAGTGTTTTCTTTCGTCTTCCTGTCCTGTCATTTTAAGGTCGGAAGATCGGAAGATAAAATCTTAATGCCTCTCTGCCGGTGTCACTATCTTTAGTGACATGATCTTGATCAAAAAGGGACCGCCCTATAACGAGATTTGAACTCCAACAGGTCCGAAAAGGTTGGGAAAGCTTAGCCATAATCACAATCGGTACCGAGTAATACTCTGTAAGCGTCGATGAAAGGGCACACTAATCTGCTTCAAGTAACTGAGCGCATCTATACTGCAGATCAAGATGTGCACTAACCTTATCTGACCCGACGGCTGTAAAGGCATCTTCGAGTTTCTGCTGCAATTTTAATATATTCGTACTTCAAAAAAGTAGCTTTGCCACATTCGCATATTTAATAATGAAGATGTGAACCGACTAACTTGAACTGTTCGGACTCACATGCCTGCGGAGGGTCCACACAGAAAGAGAACCCTTATGCTCACGATGGTACTGACCTACTGAGCTGTTTTTGTGATCGCTTAATTAAGTTGATTGGAGCCTAGATTTCGACAATCGGAGATGATCTATCAGCCCTTCAGCAGCGCCAGGCAACGACGGTATTATGCTAGTCTAGGCTCCTTTCAACGTAAATAAAAACAGAACCTGTAGTGGCAGTTTTTTGTTGCAAATACTGTTAAGAACCATCTGCCACAATGTATTTACATATTACTGATTCATTTTCGTGTCATATTGACGAGCTAGCAAAGCTAATTGGCGGGCATCTGAGAGTTTGTTCAGATCGTTCATGTCTTCTTGGCAATCTTCTTTCGGCGAACCAACGCTAGCTTTCATGTGCTCAGCATTCATCAAGCAGCTCAAATGTCCAGGCCATGGGGTAGTAGCAAATTTTGTCCGAGGTGAAAGCCAGAATGATCGATCGTAGTTTAGCTAAGACAGCTACTACAAGTAAGTAATACCGCTTCCATTTCGCATTCTTTTTATCTAAAGAAAAGGCCCTGCATTTACGCCAGAGGACTTGATGTTCGTGTTCTTTTGGCCGAGCGCATTGCCGTTACAAGCTTCAAAATACTTACAGCAACACCCGCTTATCGGTTGTGCCAAGCTTTTCCCGTCTCAATCTGATTGAACGCAAATATTGACACTTCCTGGTTGTTGTCTTCTTGGAATTCGTCGAGGCAGCTGACGAACTATCGTTATGGTACATCACTTGTCCATATGAGATTACTAATAGAGTATTATAGCACAACCAGGAAAGCCTTTCTTCAGGCCATGTTAACGATCCATATAGTGTAAAATCCTATCACCGTAGGCACCAATCAATATCGATTACCTCTAATAAAAATCTGGTCAGCTGTAGCTACAGATGTAACATTATGCATCATCCAGTTTAAAAAGAGACAGAGATACAGTAATGGTGGAGCAGCATTGTTCATTATAGGCCACTTTACATGAGCGACCCTTAGCTATTTTCAAGATACACCCTAATTAAAGGTGATTTAAATAGTTTAAATCGACGCATCCTTAAATTATCTATGAAGATTCTGTAGCCGCCAAAAACATAATCTGAAGAAGATTTTGCCAATCGTTCACTAGACTACTGTTTCTGAAACAAAGGTAGGTTTTTTTCTAATTTCAGAGACCGAAATCATTGGCTCACTTGCCTTCCAATCGATCGACGACCAAAAAAGGTCAAAAAAGGGCTGACAACTTCGGCGACTGAACCGTGTGATATTAACTTTTTCTGTTTTCTGTCACAGAGTGTTGCCGAGGAGTCGTGACAGTTGCCACAACTGGAATAATGTGCCAGTCGCTTGACATCTTCCGTAATTGGGGATAACGCTTTTCAGCATGCCGTATGGGTTCGCGCAAGCTCGCCTTTAGATCACCTAGAAAGAGCTTCTGATAGTTTCTGATAGGTACGGATACTAAGCAATTTTAAAGAAATTGGTGGTTGGATTATTCGCCGTCTCACAAATACTTGATTCTTAACTGTTTTCGAGAGATTTCACCTTTACGATTTCGTGATCGTGCCTGAACGCGCGGAGACCGCTGAGAATAGCGATGCAGTACGATCGCTACTGGCCACCACAAGAACACCTTGTTCCTTGCATATTTGGAAAAACAGACAATCTCCGAATCAAGCCGCGGTGTTGTATCTTATTTCAGCTTCCTTCATTTAATTTTAAATAGCAGCGAGGGTTTTTGGCACACCTCGTTTTATTTAGTTTTTAGATGTACCTTAACACTAGAACTTGTCCTTAATTTCAAACGCCTAGCTTAGGCTACAATTGACATACCAGCACTAGTTAGAAACACAAAAATTATCAATGTAATGATACTTGGTGGTCAAACAGCTCTAGCGTGTTGAATTGGTGGGAATTTTCGTTTCCCAATTGATGACAGCAAGAAGAGGGGAACAGAAACACACCTCGATAATACACGCCGCATTTCCTGAGGATATTACATTCAGTATTGACTTGGAGTGTAAATGTTCGCCAAGAGTTAACTTTTAAGACACCAGAATGGGATATGGAGAGTGTTACCATTTTCAGGGGAGTTCAGCGGATTGGACATTGCAAAGTTACTATTTTAAGTAATATCAACAACGTGGAGGAAGGTCGAAACTACGAAACAAATAATAGAAAAAGGGGAAAAAGGGGACAAAATTAAAGTAGCTCCGGGAAAAATCCACGTCAAAGCTAAAGAATGCGCCGAAAATGTTACAACTGCTGTTCATCGGATATCTTGTGGTTAGTTCGAACTCGATCTGTCTAAATCAATTCGTTAGTTTAACCAGCAAAGTCGTAGTGCTCCGCATTCCGGTGCAATGTATATTATGAATGCAAATAGATATATTGAGTATTGCACTTGTAGTTGTATTTAAATGTATTAGCTGAAAATTTTGTAATTTTGTTGAAATTTCTAGAACTAATTTTTCCGAAGCAATATACTCTCAGGTCCGTTTCTTTTTGGATGATTTATTGGCCAGATTGGAGCCGTCAATATTCCCTTATAATTCCATCGACAGGTCTTACTTACGAATTCACTTTGTGGCACATATTTCATGAACCTGTCAGTTATAGAGAATCAAACAGTATCATTTAAGCACCGGAATATGAGGTGAGGCAGTCTCACAGTATGCAGGAGATCCATAGGAGTTCAACTTGGTTTTGATGTCTGTATGTCCGATGCTCACTAGCAGGCCATTTTTCGTTATTCAGTATACGTTATCGTCACTGACATGAACCTGTTACTTGAAAAAATATTCTTCGCCCATGATATCTCATTCTTGCTGAGCGCGCGCGTGGCGATCATAGTAAATGTGATACTGGGTTGCGTATAGCAGAGACTGATGCCGAAATTAGGTGGCATGCGATTCACATGAAGCACCTGAAATTTGCATAGCTTCGAAGCCAAACTAAGCTACTCTGCCGGATGCAATATCTGCTTGCTGTACAAATTATATCATCTTCGACGGCCGTAGAAAAGATCGGTTCTGATATAGTGGTCGTAACAATAGACGCAGTCGACAAGAAGCGAAAGCGTGGACTTGCTTACTCCTCTGGCGGCTGAGTCTAGCAGATCTGCTGCGTTGCTGGCTCTACATATGCAGCATCCGCGTCTGCACAATTGCGTCTACTGCTTCTTTTAATAGAATCGCTCGGTTCCTGTCTTGGCAACCGGATCATGCAAATAAATATAGAGGCACATTATCAACATTTAGCTGCGCTTTATAGGGCAATGTCGCGCTGCTTAGTTGCTTCATGGCAGTAGTGTGGCTTTTGTTCTGATGCCTCGAGCCAATCATACTCACTTGACGCCATACACCCTGATAGTTCCTAAAAACAACATGCTTTGAAATCAAGCGACGCCGCAGTTGCATCTATACATCCATGAAATACCACGCTCTGCTGAACTCAAGTGCCTATCTATTTCCAAGACGGTTCCCATATTTTCGCCTCACATAGATACTGGTCCCAATTTGCTGATGAGCTATGTCGAGCTGAAAAATACAACCTAATAGCAAGGTCAGAACAACGAGCACATCTCGGCGTGATGCTGAGACCGGCTATCAAAAAAATAGAGAAAAGCTGGAAATCCCGTGCGGCTGCTCGTTGTACTTGAGGTTGGACGGTATGTACCTTTCGTTGCGTGTTCGACGATCTCTTAGAACGAAGACGCTGGTCCATGACGCCGTGATCTGTGCCTACTTCTGTTTTGCCCAATTTCGCTAACCGCACGACAGTTAAAGCTTCAAATAGTGGCTGAGGCAGTACACTGCCACCCGGTTTGTCTGATGCTGCCCACATCGTCACCACCGTTATGGCTCTGATGGGCACTGATAAACCAGAACAACCAAGAAAATCTGCAGATCGACGTTTGTCATTCAGAGTCGGCATAACGATGATTCTGCACCGCTCTGCGGAGGCTGTAGTACCTGTGCTTAAGTAGAAATGGAAACTGGGCAGCGTCGTAGAGACAAACTCATCTCTCCCTAGGTGCCTCGGGCAAGCTCTAATATTAATGCCTTATAACGCTGATTATTTGCTATATTTCAGCAACAAGATACTGCTGGTCTATCCAGCACTTTTAGCCAACATACACACAAACAGTAGAAGCAAACTGCTTGATGACGCCGCAAAATCTAGTTATTTTTGCGCGGATCAGCTCAATCAAGCGACATGCATGCGAGATTTGAGAGATGCACAAAAAGAGGACTTAGCACCAGAATAGGTATGGTGGGATAGGCATGGCTGTGCACTAGCGCGATACGGCGTTTTTAAGATGAGTACCGTCTGCAAATGTGCATTAGCGTGCATAATTAAATACAGCAATGTCTGACCTGCAGTATTTGGATGGTATCTTTTGGTTCCTCATGGATTATTTAAATTTTTTCTATTATTGTCGCAAAGTTTTTTTTGGGTATTTTCTAATACTAATTTTTTGGTTTTCTCAAGCTGCGTTTTTGCTCATCATAGTCATTTTAGTTACTGTGCTTGTCCACGTTCTATTTTCTTCAAATTTCCGCCAGGCCTTTTGCGTTTACTAACTCCTGCCTTCTTTTTCGATTTCCTCTTCCTTTTTCAACTCTTCTTTTTCCCTCCCTCCTTCCTCTCTCCTATTTTACTTTCAATCTTCAATCTGATCATTTCCTTATTGTCTTTATAAATTTCCTTGTCGACCCTTCCTTTATTTCATCTTTTATCGAATATTCATCACTCGTGTAGATCGTCGGCCGTCTATCCACTGGTTACCTCAGTCGCCTTATTTTTTGTTTCGCTTGTTGATTCCAGTTCAAATCGCTTCGTCTGCCGTTGTTCAACGATCGGTCATAGATATTTTTTCGCAGCTCATCTTCTTTAAAGCAAGATAGTTCCGTTTTTGCAACATCTTTCTGTCGAAACAAAGGATATCTTGTCAATTGGACGTGTCATCAATTCCCGTTTGTCCCGTTTGTTCCGACATTTTATCATTGTATCTAGCATTTTCGACGAGATAAGCGGTCTTCAGATATATTCCGCGATAATTAATACAGCACAGCCTTTTAATATTTAAATAAGAGTTAGAGCTGTAATCACAGAAGATGAAAAATACACAAATAATATCTGCGCTAGCGTTAATACTTTTCGTTGCGATTGTCGACGCTGCTAATTTTTTCGGAGCTCCAGGTATTTAATTTTCGTATCTTATGTCTATAGCGCTTGAAATGATATCGCTGGTGGAAGTTGCACGAAACCAAGAAAGTTCTTTTCGTTGCTTGAAAATGCATCTCGAGACAGTCGCTGGTGATCGTTGCTAGAGTTTTGGCGTGGTGTTATCAGTCGCACAGCCGCTGGCACTCTGCGTAGCAACTACGTAGGAACATCACGCTACTGACAGCGTCACGATATTTCGAAAGCATTATTTTCTTATATTTGTGAAAATACTAACATATGTAGATTGTTACAAGCCTTGCGTCGAGAATACTCGCATTGTATCAGGTTGCGGTAGCGACGACGTGAGATGCTTATGTGAGGACGAGTTTTATCAGAGCGTATGCGCGTTTTTTCGTCACATCTTTTTTTTATTTTGGTCTTCATTTTCCTAACTTATTTCTAGTCGCTATCTGAATGTCTCTATTCGCAGTGCTCTGCTAAAGAGTTACCATATGCGCAAAATTTGGCTGTTTCGTCATGTGTTAAGTTCGATGTTCAACCTAACGGCAACCCACATATTGCTCGTCGTAACTTGGCCAAACGTGACTCGGGTTTTGGCATGTCATCATCGATGGGAATGAGATCGTCATCGATGGGAATGAGATCTTCGTCGATGTTTCGAGTCCCGGAATCGAGCAGAATCCAGATGTCGTCAAGTATGATGATGTCCAGCTCGATGGCTTGGGACCACACGGTGCAGGCTATGGCCACTCAGACGTCGTACCCAGAGATTCCTACCGAGGCGAAGCACTTAGTCGCTCGCATGCAAGAAGTTGGAATGAACGAATGTGGACAGAGCTGCTTTTACTCGAAGCTCACGGCAGTTGGGTGCGATCCTAACGATTTGTCGTGCATCTGCTCCTCGTCGTATTTCAATGCAGTCACAGATTGTCTAGTGGACCAATGCTATGATCAAGTGCCACTTGCGTTCAAAGTTCGACCAGGGCTTTGTTCATAATTTGCATTTTTGTTTATGGTATTTGTTTCAATAATTTATTTCCTTTTGTTTTCTTCCATTCCAACCAACATCTTTTATTTTTCTAAATTTTAAGGATCTTTTGTCTTGCTAGTTATTATGGGGTTCGTTTTCCAGTTCTTCCATTTCTAATTCTCTTCAAAATTATGTCTATGTATAGGTATATCTAGAATGGTATATTATATACATATATATATGTATATATATGATACATATGTCTATGGGTGTTAGTTATTAACGTTATCGTTATTTTTGTTTAATTCATATGTATGATCCACTTAAGAGTGCAATGAAGGGTTCAATCTGTTGAGCACTGCGGTCCTCTCTAGATTACAGGCGTTGCAGATCCTTACAAAGGAATGAGATGTTGGTGCGATCAGTTATAGAGATCGCGTCGGTCATACCTTTTTCTAATTGCATGTAATGTGTCTATCATCTTGTTCTTATTTATTCGCTTGTTATTTTTCCGTTATTTGAATCCTTTTCTCCTATTTTTTTTCTAGTTTCATGAGTTTTCATGAATTTTTCATGTTTTGTTTATCTTTTTTAGTCTCGAGATGTTCGAAATGTCGCGATTGATGGAAGATGAACTATCACTGTTAAATATTTTTATTTCTATCAATGAATTCACCAACTTAAAGATCTGGACCAATTGCCGCTGTTCGGAAATGAAATTGTGTGTAGTCTATGTTCGACGTGATCTTCGGCTTCTTCGTTGTGGAGTATGGTAGTCCCTTTTGTAATGGTCCTGGAAGTCGCTAATCATATTGTGAAGTTCTAACCATCAGTAAACGCACTTCTTCGGATAAAGTTTTAGATGTTCACGAACTCTTTAGCCGCCAAAATGGAATATGGAGGACTAGTCCATGCGGATATCATACCTACTTGTCGTAGACATTACGAAAGGATTGCTGTATTGGTACGTAACGTGGCCAGCCGAAGTTATATTAATAAGGAAACAAGTAAAGATAAGTTCATGTCGTCGGATCGATCACAATTGCTTAGGATAAATTTGCAAGCCGCAGTGTGACACATATTGTTAAGCGAGTTTGCTGCAAAAACCTTACATGATACCGAGGATGCGAAAAAGAGGTAGGCTGGCACAGGGCTGCATTCCCAACAGATGATCGTGCAACAATTGAATGCGCACATCAAATAACTAAAACCTTGAGTGCCGTCTCTCAAGTCTTGCATATTGCGACTGCTTTGCGCTCTCAAAGTTGAAAGTGGGCTCAATAAAAGTATATGCGCTGTAATGCTAATTGCTGTTGTTTGGGACACCTTGCAACCGTTGACTTATACGATCAACTCTCGATATAACGATAGTCGATATAACGAAAAACCTCTGTAAAAATGGACGAGCGATAACTCGACCGGAGTGGAGTGAATCACTCCACTAGTTTAAATACATCTGTCATTGACTCACGACAAAACCGAACAGGACGCTCATTATTCTCGCGGTACTCGTTTAGAATGTGAATGAAATTTAGGCATGCTAGAACATCTCGGTTCCACAGCCTGCTGAGCGCATTCCTTCATGAAGCGGGGTAAGGGTTGTTGTGTTGCATTGGCTAAACGATAATCTACATTCGCGTTACTCATCAAATCGTAGGCTCGACCACTGACATGTTTGGCCTGAACTAATGTGTCGGCCTCTGTATTGTTGACAGCGGTTTGTTTCTACACGAGAGCGAAGGTTAGATAAATCGGTGTTATGATTAGATATCGAGTAAGGAGGGTAATATATTAGATATAACGAAATCAACTCCCAGTTGTCGGATATCTGATATTCTTATTCTGTCCCCATTAAGGATGACCTACACCACTCATAACTCCAAGTATATAGCAAATCACATTGCACAATTAAGAGGGTATCCATCGTAGAATACTGTGAAGTCATAGTGCCAGCTTGTGTCAAGCGAGTAGTTCAGTATATTGTCAGCTAGTAAAAAATTACATCTGCTCGTAAAAGCTGAGATGAGCAAACAGCAGTAAATTTACAGTTAGGAAATGGGTTATTAGCCTCCCCAACAAACCTGCTTTCTACTTTTCACGCAAAGACACACTGTTGGAGTTCTAGCAGTTCTTCAACAGCGAGGCTTTTGTCTCACCGATAAGCATGCTGAATCGAGACGTACACCTCTGGCCAGCGAAATCCTGATTTCTGCTCAAGTCTGAATTACGTCGTGGAACAAATTTGAACCCCATCTTAAAGAGAGGTTCGATGCAGCAACTATTTCGATATAGCTTGATAGTGTACACAGACAGACAGAAAGATATCATCAAAACTCATAGAGCTACGGTTGATTATATCAGTCAAACTGTTATCTGAGTATTCGTTTGGACCAATAGCAAAATTTCAATAATTCTGCGAACAGTTCCTAATCGTAACATATATTCTCTGGAATATTTAGTATGTTCTTCGCCATCTAACAATAAGTCAAAATCGGACCAACTGCAGCTGACAATCATACCGTAGGATCATTAAAGATGCCATCATATCGGTTTGTTGAAGTCATAAGATAAATCAACCATCCAATGGCAGCACAGCTCGAAGTTCTAATACGGATAACTGTGCTACGGCCAACATAGAACATTCTCTTGAATCTGCAATCTGAATTCAGATAAGAATTTAATTATTGCGCGTACGTCAACAGGTTCTAAGGTATGTATCAGAGAAATCAATTTCAGCCTGGCAGTTGAACATCAATCGTCTTGTGTCGCTTCTATTCGTAGATTTGCAACAATGAAGACATTATCTATGAATTCTCGTAGACTTTCTCAATTCAGAACATTTGAAATTTGATTGTGTTCTTTTCATGGCTTTCGGTGATCGAATTCGCGCTGGTTATGAGGACGACGAAATGCAGAACACTTGCAGAGACGAGCCAAAACTAAGGTCCTTCCTTACGTGCAACCATTTCCTCTCATGCTGCTAGACACCTAACGAATTGTTGCAATTGTAATTCAGCCAATTCAATACAAATTCAAGGCTATGATTAGGATTTTATGAATCATTTGGCGTAGACGTTTTAATTGTAAGTAGTCTGAGCTTTGCCAAAATTATCTGATTGCAAGCGTAGAATTTCTTTGTGTTTTTTTAAACATTCTGCACGCTCAACTCCACCCAACTCAACTCAACTCAACTGATTCCACCTGAATTTCAACTTTACCAAGAATGTCTAAGAGGCGAGCTAATCTCGCTATTACTTATAGGCCGGTCGCCATCGCAAAGCGTGAGGATGCCGCTGGCATGCTAGCGACCACGATGCCGATGGTTGCTATGTTTTTACGGAACAAGATGATCGGTTGGGTGGCCGTGCTGATAGCACTACAGAGTTGGTTCAACGAGTCACCTCGGAGTGCAACTGATGACAGTTCACCGGCGTGGCTCAAAGTTGCGTGAGTTTTACGAAGACCGATCTTAGAAGAACTGTTGGAATGATGAAACTAATGTGCATATATAGGATGGCTTTCGGTGGTCTCATCGTCAGTTATTTGGACATTGTCGTCCCTCAGAAATCGCTCATCTCAAGCCTGACCGGTAATGGAGGAAAGAACTCAGCTGTGACTACGCGATTGTCTATGCCTCGTGCTACGCCTTCATCATGATTGATTTGCGATGCAATAATATTCTGCAGTGTCATTATTCTACAATGGGTATTCTTTGGCGTGTAAGATTGGTATTCTGCATAATTAAGCACATGCTGTACTACTTAACAAGCAAATGTAAAAGAGAGAAAAATCGAATATCTCAGAATTGACCATGATGAGAAAACTTAACCACAATGTTGAGATATAATACTATTAATAGTGAATGATTGGTAGCATTATAACTGATAATTATACACCAAAAAGTAATAAGAAAGAATAAGCTATGGAAAGTCAAAAAATGGAAATGAAACTCAAGGAAGATAGCTCCTGTTCACCCGAGTAAGTCCACATCAATCGGGATCAAAAATAGAGTAACAATTTCCTAAAATTGTCTCGACAATGATATTGTGATAACCTAGCTCCTCGACCCTGGTAGCGTACTCTCCTCCACCTCCCAAAAGTGACTGTCCCCACACAATGCTCAGATTCGTGATAGACATCTTATTGATAGCAAACTTATCCTGTACTCGATATAAATGAAAAATGAGATATTTTAATGTCGTATAATTGGCGTCAGGCAACGAATTAATAAGCATATGAAGGGCATCACGCCTGTTATTGTCATCCTCGATACGCGCTGCCGAGATAAAGTCTGGATATAGCTCGCGTGTCAGCACGGGGTCTGGTAGTTCCCTGAAGTATAGCTTAAGCGCACTAGCAACAACGTGAATGTCATTGCTAAATAACTCTTTGTTCTTGAGCAAATCTATGTTCAGAGGGTCGGCTGAGCTTTCAAATGCCTGTTTAAGGTGCTGTACGTCACTACTCGTTCCATTTACACGATAAATTCCTTCGACGCTTAATCCCACCGCATCAACCGCATCGATACATTTGATCACAAACGAAGGCGCCATCACAGACTCTGCATTAGACTGGATCCGTTCCTCTTCCATACGTTGATCGAGGGGAACACCAAAAATGCTCGACCGCATAAGGCTGTCCGTAGCAAGAGGTGGAACTGACGAAAGACTGCTTTCCGACGTCATATGAGATATTGGAATTGGAACCGATACTGGCAGCGGGACTGGTGCAGACAGTGGCAACTGCTGAGGGATATTCTGTAGCTGCGGCTGCTTCATTTGCTGCTCTGCTGTCGAAGATGAATTCATGTTCAATTTCGAAAGTCCTGTCTGATGTGCCGGTGTCGGTAGTGTTTGAGGCATTCTATTATATCCGTTTGAATCATAGTAACGACCATTGATATATCCAGAGGGAGTAGGAGGTATAGATGTAACAGCGCTCAGCCCGGTCGTACCAGGGCCACCGGGAGGACCTCCACCGGGCGTCACAATCCTCTTCTGATCGGGTTTGGATGTTGCTGAACCGCCTGACACATTTCGATATGGACCTTGCGAGTAAGCATTTGCGTCTGATAACACCGCATGTTGCTTGTACTGTATCTCTGGCCTGTGCAGTGTCAAATGTGATACTGCACCTGCCTTGATGACGTATTCGTAAAAATCCTTATCATTATCCACTTGAGCGGCGAGATCAGAGATGCTCCTTCCTCTGACGGGCGAAACAGCCAATCCATTTGACAGACAAAGAGTTTCGGAGAGATTTGTATATTTCTGGAGCATTAGGGCTAGACCAGCATCAAAGTCGGCGATAGTCTCGCGTAGCTGCTTTACACTGGCAGGTCGTAAGCTTGTGGTGAGCTCTCGCATCATAGTCTTTGCAACCTGCACCTTTTGTCGGTAGTCTGCGTCAGCAGCTATCACTTTACGTTGGAGCTCTTCTTCAAACTGAGCACCTGAGCGATTGGCCTTAAATTTCAGCGAGACGCTTCTCTTGGCTGGATCACCTGTTCGGACGCGCTCAAACTCATCGCATAAGCTGTCATATTTCGCTTTCATCTTTTCGACTTGCATTTCAGCATCAATCACATTCTTCTCGTTCCTCGTGCCAGTTTCTTTCAAGGTTTTTCGTGACTTGTCGGTAGTTCGACAGAGGTCATGCAGATCATCATGCATTTTAGTTAATGCAGAAGAAAACTTCAAAGTATGCTCTGCAAGTTGTTCTTGTACTCTAATAGAGTCATCGAACTTTACTGAAAAAGAATCTTGACGACCATCGGGCTTCTTGATAGCATCTTGCGTAGATCGCGTAAGTCGTTTCAAAGCTGTTGATTATTAACGAAATTACAACGAATTACAATCTCTTTAGGAGTCTTTTCCTTACATTGAGCATATTCTTCTTCATAAATTGCACGCTTTTTAATGAAATTCGCAAATTCCTAAGGCAAAATTAGCACATACTCTTTTTTTATCAAAAAATAGGTCGACGAGCCGATGCAACCGTTCATATACACAGACAAGAGAGACGTTAAGTCATGTATATAAAGAGCGCCCTTAAGTCTATTATTACCTTTCCCGAAAAAATACTTTGCTTCAAGCGATTCAGCAATGTCGTGACACCGATCTACCAAAACATTAGCCAAAACAAATATAGGTCTTGCCTTTGTCCATCTAATGACGACGAACAAAGAAACTCCGAAGTAATCGGAGATTCACATTGATATAGCATTCGTACCAAAACTAACTCATATAGATCGAAGTCACAATTGATATACAGGAGGAGAGAAAAAAAGGATAACAAAAATGTACCTACATCAGAGTTCATGATCTCCAACATCCGAGGATCGTCCAAATACTGGGCAACGGCCGAGGACTCGTTTGACTGCGATGTTGAATCCATTGCAGAAGCCCAGCCGGATATTCAACTGGAAAAAAAGCGCTACAGAAACACAAAACAGTAAAAAAAATAATGAAGTTAATGGACCAGGAAAGCGATAGGATTGTGAAGTTGTAAGAATAGCGGATTATGGTAGAGATATATGTTTTTTTGCATCCTGAGACGCTTCAGCAATTTTAACGGTGTTGAACGTCGAATGACGATGAGATGCACACTTGTAACAGGGTAACCATAAAACTCCCAAGCGAAAATCTAATCGACAAAAAAAAATCGTCGATACAATACAGGTTATATTGGAGCAGAACAAACGATAGAAGACCTCTCCGATTGCCAATTGCAAGCTAAAAGTGTCGTCACTTACATATCAAATCCTTTAATTTAGGCAATTATTAGTATGGAGAAAGTATCGAAGCGAAAACAGAAAGCTCTGGAATATAGAGCTAGTGTCAAGGCGCGACGAAAAGATACTGGCGCACCTGAGAGTAGATCCGATGAAAATCCAGAGGTTGCGATTGATAAGGACGCACTATCTCATCCTACAACAGAAAGTGGAAATGGCATTCATACTGGACAATCCATTAAAGATACGCTCGAAAGGTCCCAAGGAACAGAACGAGACCAGAAGAAGAAGCTGAGCGATGAAGAATATCTCTCTCAGAAGGCTGCACTAAAGGAGGCACGGTTACAAAAGAAAGTTGCACTTGCAATGGAGAAAAATCTTGCCAAGGAGAAGTTAGTGAATGTTGAAGGCAAGAAAGAATCAATGACGAAAAAGAGAAAGGCAACCTCACATAGAGATATAGCTGAACCGAGTAACCCAGGAGATCAGACAACTCTGCGGAAGCGAAAGCGAGAAGATGAAAAACGCTATATTCTTTTCTTAGGAAACCTGCCATACTCTACCACTGTTCCTGCGTTAATTAGCCATCTATCGGCTTGTGCACCAACTTCCATTCGTCTTCCATCGGATCCGAAAACCAAACGGTTGAAAGGGTTTGCATTTGCAGAGTTCACAGGTGAAGATGCTATTAAACGGACGCGAGTGTGTCTACGTATGCATCATACCGAATTTGAAGGGCGCAAAATTAATGT
Source organism: Babjevia anomala (assembly GCA_030580435.1). NCBI lineage: Eukaryota > Fungi > Ascomycota > Lipomycetes > Lipomycetales > Lipomycetaceae > Babjevia > Babjevia anomala. The sequence goes on from JAKTSW010000045.1 coordinate 64,175, forward strand.
GGAGTTGACGGCAGGTGGTGGCGGAAAGAGTGAAAATCGCAGCGCACGTATCAAAGAGAAGAACCAAAAACTCGAGGAGGAGCGTAAAGATTTGATGGAGAAGCAATTCAAAGAGAGTGTTAAGGAGAACAACAAAGACAAGAAGCAAGAAGCAGTTTCAGGGATCCATCCATCTAGGCTGGGACTCGTGCAGACGTAGAAAAACAAATAAAATGATTGAAGGGTCAATGTAATAGCTCCAAGGAATCTTATAAAAACAATTAAATAAATGCATTGTACAGAGATGAATACATGCTCATGGAGGATAACTTAAATCAAATGAACATAACCACCAAGAAAGGCTACAGACATATGCGACCAATATTTATAATAGAGGCAACAGCGACACAAGAAAAGCACAGTAGACAAATCGACCAAATTAGTGGGTAACTAGAAAAAAGCGAGCATATTACATGAAATAGCTTTAAAAAATAAGTACAACCTGCCAATGATCTATGAAACAAAAACTTTAGAGATAAACTTGTAGAAGTTATATGATAATACATTTTTTCTGGCGCTTCGCGACAGGACCGGGCTTTAAGACCGCGCGTATCGCCTCGTCAAACACGTTCTTTAAACCTTTCTGCGTCAATGCAGAACACTCTAAATATCTCACAGCACCTATGTCCTTGGCCATCTGCAGACCTTGCGCATATGTGATCGGCGTCATTCTTTTCTCTCTCAGTCTATCAACTGTGGGTCTATCCTCCCTCAGATCAAGCTTAGTACCAACAAGGATAATTGGAGTATTAGGCGCATGATGTGAAATCTCCGGATACCACTTTGTTCGCACATTTTCAAAAGAAGGAGGTGAGACTAGCGAGAAGCAAATCAGGAATACACCTGTCTGTGGATATGAAAGCGGACGCAATCGGTCGTAGTCCTCTTGGCCTGCCGTGTCCCAAAGACCAAGGTTTATGGGTTTAGAATCAACCATAACATTTGCCGAATAGTTATCAAAAACTGTGGGAATGTACTCTCCCGGGAATGCATTGGTTGTGTAAGAGATGAGCAGACAGGTCTTTCCGACAGCACTAGAAAGGCATCAGCATTTGCGAAATTCGGTCACGCAGTCGTAAATAACAAAAGAACATCTCCAACAGCTTGCCAAATTCCGTAAGGTACGACAACTCCAATAGACAGACAAAGAACCAGCAAACAATCGACAAAACTAATGGGAAAACGGGGAAAAAGGAGTAGACTTACCCGTCGCCAGTGACGACGCATTTTATGCTCTGCATGACAATACAATAGAATACAGGCCTATCAATATGCAAGAATACAATGATATGAAATTAGAGGTATGAAAAGGATATTGGTGATGGATAGACTGAACAGTCGTGAAAAAGAGAGAGTGGAGTTGAAGATGATGTGCCTTTGGTTATAATAGCGACTCCTGTAAATTGGAAGTTGTACTGAGACCTCCAAACGCGGAGCACGAGCACAATTTGCAGAGGAAACACGTCGTTGGATTCAAGGGGGGCTACCACGCCAGTCAACAGAAGACCGTCAGTCACATGACGACGCAGAGAACACCAGAAACCAACTCGTTTACAAAATTTATCTGTCAACGTTCATGTCTGCCAATAAAGTCTCGTTTTCCATAGGCTGGTATTTTTCTATATCTATCATCTAATAATTAACAACTGGTGATCTTTGCTTTAAAACTATTAGCGACAAAGGAGAAGTCTGAAAAAAATTAAGTGTAACTCGACAAGAACATGCATGATCTAATGTTTTCCTTTGTGATATTTCACGGAACACCACGAAAATTTTTCCACACAGAAAAGAGTAAAGTCAGTATAATTAAGCATATATATGTATTAATATATTTTTATATAAAGTGTGCCGGAGCTCGATGAGACGTTCTTTCGGCGCTCTATCCCAGGAAAGTCACAATAAGAAACAAGGAAGTATATACATAGAACCCATAACGATAACAGATAAAAAGGATGACATCAAAGATCAGAAAAATCGCAAACAGAATAAAATAATCGTATGTGGTAATAGTAGTAATAAGTAGTAATGTAGTTGTTGTTGTAGTAGTTGTAGTAGTTGTAGTAGTTGTAGCAGTTGTAATAGTAGTAATATCATTGCCGTAGCCAAAAGCATCTCCATTTTAGCGCCTGTCCTCTATTCCTCTCAATTCAAAAAGACCGACTATACATTTACAATTCGTCATTATAATCATCTCTGTATCTCTGGTTCCCCAATTTTAGTAAGTAAAAAAAGTCTAGTGGAACATCGCGTTCCATCCCTGCACGGGAACGGAGTATCTGTTACTTCTGGTTTCATTTTCAGGTAAACCAGGGGGATTCGGAAAATTGCCCAAGCTCGGTATGCCTTGTAGATTGTTAGGCATATTTGGAACATTTGACAGACCCGAACCCACTCCTGGAAGATTCTGTGCAGAAGGAATTCCTGAAGATGGAGGGAAAAGCGAAGACGACATGTTGACAACTCCAGGTGGAAATCCTGTAGGATACATACCCTGAAGCGCATACTGTCTTTGCCTAGCATTTACCGGCATCATATTGTTCATTTGTTGCCCATTCTGATTTTGACTTGGCACCATTCTGGGAGTTGATCGGTCACCAACTACTCCGGCAACTGTAGAAGCAGTCCCGTTCGTGCCGGTCGGTGATGAGCTGGTGACAGCGCCGACAGCACACATCCATATACGTGTCTTGTATATTCTAAACAGCTCTCTGACGAGGTCGCGGAAGTCAATACGATGAGAAGCAGTGTAAAAGAACGTAAGCTTGCGTCTGTCCCACTGATATTCTGCGTCGCGTACCTGCATGGCCATTCCTCGTTCATCCACCTTTGTCACGCAAACTTTCATGGCCTTCTCCTCGTCTGCGCGTTTAACAAACAGTTGCTGGATCTCGTTCGGCTGAGCAAATCTGATAATCTGCTTGGGCTGAAGAATCGTGGCGATATTTACATTTTCTAGCTTGGACGCCGACATTGGGTCAGCGTTCTGCTGTAAAGCAGCTTGTTGCTCTTGATGCTGTTGCATTTTCAGCAATCTAGCAGCCTCAACTGTGACATTCTCACGGGTAACCTTGCCAAGATCCTTTCCACGGTCCGCATCAACGATGACAAGGTCACCGCACTTAACATGAAGTCCGGAGCCCTCAGGAATGTAAAACACATCTAGTCTGCCAGCCTTAAATTCGACACAATAAAGTTTCTGTGTGCTGGGATACGGCGCACTAACAAAGGTCGCCAATGATGCCGGCGGCGATGAGCTTGTAAATCTGTGATCATCCTGAGCAAAATATCCATCAACTTCCGCACACAAGGACTTATAGAAAGAGCTCGAGTCGCCAGGTGAGTTGAAAGAGCCATTTACCTCGCCACTTCCATTCAAATGCGGCTGCTTCGGCATTTGAGATTGTTGCAACTGTTGCGACTGTTGAGATTGCTGTTGTGCTGTAGGATTACCGTGCATTGCCGATCCCGAAAACTGGTTCGAATCGCCTGCAGCAAACGAATGTCTACGTGAATGTGGATCATTCCAAATATTTCCTCCAAAATAACTACCATCTCCCAGCCTCATCGCTGAGCCAGTAGAAGTACCAACCGCAGAAAGTCCGTCGAAAGATCTCTGAAGCGACTCAAGAAGAGAATCTTGATCTCTAGTCCCTTTTTCTTCTTCCTCGTCAAAAACATTTTCATCTAGAACAGCATCCGATCTTCCAGAGGCTAGACCAGCACGACGAGGCATCGGCATACCATCCGACTGCGAAAATGAAAGAGAGCGATATGATCTGGAAAAATCTGGCTGCAACGGAATTTGCAACCCGTTGGACGTTCCGATTGAACTCGCTGCTATACCCAAGCTCTTGCCATCTGTGCTGCTATTTGTTGTACCAGCGCTAGCTCCATTCAGTCCAAAGTAAGGCGCATTTGATACGGAAAGAGGAATCGATTGGTCGCCCCATAAGCTCCAGCGGCGAACTTCGCCCCGCGGCATCTGCTGCGATGGCTGCGGCGGTAGCTGTTGTTGGTGCAGTCCAGACAACCATTTATCTGTATCAACTCCGATACCGGAAGATGGATGCGAATTCGTTGGTGTCAGAACAGCGGGCCGTGGTCGTGAAGAGAACTCGGCAGCGTACGAAGGCCGGCGTGAGGAAAAACCCGAAATGCGGCCTGGGTGCGGGCTGGATTCGTCTAATTCCTCATCAGAAGAGTATACTGGTAGCTGCGGTGGTGAGTCATGCGGAGGTGTCAGTTCAGAAGGCATGATTAATATGTCTTCTGTATATCCTATTATTGTGTTCTCTCTTTTTCTTTCAGGCTCTTTAAAAGAAGAGCGTAACCGATCCTAGTAATGAGGAAAAAATCAAGCTTCGACACTAGATCGAAGGCTGAATGAATTTGACTTTTAGCTCTTATATAAACAATAATGTAGGGCGGAATTTAACAATATTATAGCTATATTATCGGCGTATATAGTGTATCCAAACTTCAGGAAAGAGAAGGGGAAGAAAAATGGTACACTGAAAGGCAGGTCAGCGATATAAATAGTGATTCAACACAAGAACCGTAAGAGAGGGTGCTGATCTAACTATTCGACAAAATAAGATACATGTAAAACCATATGAAAGCTTAAAACAACGGCCAGAGGTTTGCAAACGATAGAAGAACAAACAAAGGAGGAGTGAAAAGAGAAAATGAAAGAGAGAAAACAAGAAATGACGTCGAACTTTGGGCGTTGTTATTTGAAAGAACTTTGCGTGGGAGCGTGTGACGGTTCGCATAGACCTCTCAACACACTGTAATTACGGCCTATATGCGCCGTGACACGTGCACCTTCCCCGCACATTAAGGCATAACGCCTCTAACGTTTGGACACTAGCAAAATAGCACAAAGCGCTAATAGCCTGTCGAACTTCTCCGCCAAGCTAAAGAGTTGTTCGCATTTCATGCCACCGCTTTATTTTGACGCTACGTCTTAGTTGGATAGATCGTTTACATACCGCTTCTTGACATTGATCATTATCTTTTAATATTTGCAAATTATTTTGAGACTCTGACCTGGATCTATACCACTGCAATATGGATCTGGCGCGCTCCCCCCATCGACTGGCTCAGCTCGACCCGCTAGCCTCTCCTGTTGATTCTCCCACGTTAAATTTCCTTGTCGATCCTCCAGATTACTGTCTACCGCCATCCACGACTAACCGGTCGGCATCATCGTCTACAGATAGCCCTTCTATGCCATATGAGGGGTTGCGTACACACCGTCGACGAAGCAGTGTGCCGATGCAGGAGTTGGCACCGCAGATCCTGCTTCCTCTTATCGATAGGCCTGGAGAGCTGGTTGCACTAATCAGTCACAACTCGACATTCTTTGATTTTCTACACAACGCCATCGGTGAAAGAGCTTACAACGACAACTTGCTGCCCTTGTTCGAATCTTCAAGAGAGCGAGTGCCTGACATAGAGTTTGTTGCACGAGTCAGAAAGGTGCTTTGCATTGGCCACAATAATGGTAATAATCTTTGGGCAGAGTTTTGCCGGATCATTGGATGGGAGGACGATTTCTACAATGATATCCAATCTGTCAGCCTTCAACCGCCGTCGCCAAACTACACTTACAATGCAATCGACACAATCCAAGAAGATGAATAAGCCCTAACTTATCACATATAAAACATGAATTACACTAATTCCTACAGGTATTAGTAATCGGCGTATCTGTATGTTGACCTGGCTTACTGGTCAACTGAAATTCGGCAGTTGATGTCATTTCTTAGGTTATGGTATATAAGTTGGAGTAACCTGGATGTCTGTTTATTTTCTAGTATGATGCTAGTATCTTGAAAACTAGCACAACTGAATTTTGAATGTAACATCTTCAAATGCCTCAATTCTAGATGTTAAATTTTTTCTTATTCGGTATTTCCATGTATGTTCGTTTGGATATTATAAGCAATATATGATGAGAACTTTCCTATGAATAAAAACGACTTTATTATATTTACTTTTACATCTTACCCCACAATGTATAGCCTTAAAGTTCTCCTTAATGTCTCATTTCTCGTCGTCTATCTCCACCTACAGTAGGACGAGAGGCCTTCTTGTGCGTAACTGGAACGATGTCGACGGGCATGTGCAGCCATTCTCTCAGGTACTCGACACCAGCGTCAGTCAAAGAGTAGTAATAATATTGCCACGAGAACTGAGTCTTGACGTATCCTCGCGAGTCAAGAGATTGAAGAGCTTTAATGACCTATCACAAATTAGACCCAGATTACTTAACTATCACCATCATTGCTGACAGCGTTCTGTGGACGACAGCCGATACAGTCGAGCAAGTCAAAAATGCCAATTTCCACCACCTCGTCATAATACCAATTAATAGAATCTTTTACTTACGAATAAGTTCTTGGTATCAATTTCATCATGTTTAGGCTGGTTGAAATCCTTCTTTGCGACAAGGACACCCTCTACTCTATTTAGTTCAAATCAAAGAATTCAAGAACCTTACTTTTCCAAACAACTAATCACATATTGCAGATGGTAGTATATACGGACTTACCTTTGAGCAGATAGGTATGGATTTTCTTGCGGTCTTCCTTAGGGATCAGCATTCTGTTTATTGAAATTGTTGGAGACTGCCGTGTAGTGAAGGAGTATTGTTCTTGACGAAATGAAATGGGAAATTTTACGGCGGCACTCATATTTTTTGGTTGTATGTGTTTTTTTTGAGTTTTGGACAGCGTGGACGTGACTACATTAGGTCATAGACCTAATATTTAATGGTTGCCCTAACCTTATATCTGATAATGCTCAGATCTCCCAAAATGCCAAAATGCAAGATATCAGAACCAGCCGATAGAGAGCGTTCATCAAATTGACTTTGCTTGAATTCGAAACCGTTGCTATGAACGTTTTCATCAGTACAATACCGGGTATATCATCGCAGACTCTGCGACTTCCCGATTCGGCGCTGATATCTGATATCGATGCTCATCTGCAATCAACGCTTCCTAAGGAGGTCGTCAATCGGACATTTCTGTCTTTGCGATCAGGCAAGTCGCTTCCGTTGGATCATTCGCTGCCGCTTACAGCTGTCTCAGAAAGTGATGGCAGTTCTTGCTCGGACATCTACTTGCGTCTCAATACAAGGCTATGTGGTGGAAAGGGAGGTTTCGGCTCGCAGCTTCGTGCTCAAGGTGGCAAAATGGCCTCTCGACGAAAAAGGCTCAGTAAGGCTGAGCAGGAAGTTGCAAATGATAGCTTTCGGAATCTCGACGGTCGACGTATGCGAAGTGTCAGACAAGCGAAGGAGTTAGTTATGTTCCTTGAAGGCAAGTCTGAAAGACAGAAGGAGGAGAGTAGTAAGCGCAGAGAAAAGTTATTAGGCATCATTGAGGCAGCAGAGAGAATGGAGACAAAGGGCGAAGGTGAACGGTTTGCAGATGTCGAATTCTTGGAGGAGATGGATGGAGTTATCGAGGAAGTAAAGAGAAAAGTATCTATATCGATGGGCTACAGTTCTACAAGGACTGAAGATGATACTGCCTATAGCAGTGGCAGTGATACCGTCAGTGGCAGTTCAAGTTCTAGAACTAGTTCTGACAGTTCTTCAAGTGTTCCTCTGCCTAGTGAACGAAAGCCCAAGATGGCTTCTTATTTCGAAGAAGAATATAGCGATGATGATGACGATGATGACGATGATGATCTGAATGCTGGGCAGGATGCCAAGAAGCAGTCCAGCATGAAGTAGGTGGTAATATATAAAACATATAGGAAAGGATAATTTGCTACAAATTATTACAAACTATAGAGCATATGTATGTCGTAATTAGGATGTATGCTATTCTGCTTTACGTTTTACTGGTTTTTTAGTCCCAAATTCTTGTATTATAGTTGGTGCAAATGGATGTCTTCTGTTATTAGTAATCCGGTGTCTGAAACTCCCACTCATTCCCATCTTGATGGTCGATGGTTTAGGAAACTACACATTCTACACCTTTTTTTTACATTATAATTAAAAGTTTTGAGGCAAATATTTGCCCTTGCACTAGTTTTGATTGTGACATTTTTCGTAAGTGCAATATCTGTTTATCATAATGTATTCTCTACGAGCCTTCCAGAGACTCTGCAGAAAAAGCTACAAAATCGGAGGCGCCCGGACTATAGCATCGATTAGCCGTCCGTCTGTTCCAAGATTCTCGATTCCTCAGTATGCAAGGCGCAGTATGTTTATTCAGACATCGAGCACGCCGAATCCCGATGCTTTGAAATTCTTACCTAGCGTGCCACTTCTTCCGCCTGGAAGTGGAACAGTTGAATTTCTCTCGGGCCGGGACGCTCACTCATCGCCGTTGGCTCGAAAGCTGTTCACGATTGACGGAGTTAAAGCGATCATGTTTGGAACAGACTTTATTACTATTGAAAAGGATGTCGGCGTGGCGTGGTCTGTCTTGAAACCCGAGGTTTTCAGTGTGGTTACCGAGTTTCTCAGTGCGAGTGGCGGGATCGGTAGTGTCATACTTGAAGGAACTGCGGCAAACGAAGATACTGCATACGTTGAAGGAGATTCAGAAATTGTTGGAATGATTAAAGAACTTATTGACACACGCATAAGGCCAGCCATCCAAGAAGATGGTGGCGATATCGAATACCGTTCCTTCGACGACGGAATCGTTAAGTTGAAGCTTCGTGGCGCTTGCAGAACATGCGACAGCTCTAGTTTGACGCTCAAAAATGGCATTGAAGCTATGTTGATGCATTATGTTGACGAGGTCAGTGGAGTCGAACAGGTTCTTGATCCTGAGGAGGAAATTTCATTGATGGAGTTTGCGAAGTTCGAAGAGCGCTTGAAGGAACAGCGACGAATAGCATAGATTGATTTTTCGACTTGTTTCTTGTGATAATTTTTTATGAGTGCATACATTCTTTTTCCGTTGTAATAGTAAACATAAATTTGGCATTTGATCTGGTTTCATTCTAATTTTGCCTGTCATCACTGGATCGTTGTATGAGATTCCAGACCTTTTTTTATTTTACAAATACTCAGAGCAAACTAAGAAGACCTTTATCCATTAGAGCCAACTCCCCGGCATGTTGCTATGCCAGCCGCCAGGAAACTCTTCAAATACTGAGCGTGTACCACCTTCTGCTGCCATATGATCATCCCTATCTCCAACTTCCAACACTCTTCCGGCAATTGACCTAACTATCATCTCAACGCCAGTACCAACGGCACCCCAAACAACTTTACCTGCACAGACTATGCCAATGATCAGTATAGCTATGCCTATATTCCCCCTTCTTCTCCAAAAACTTAATCCAATTGGACTCCAAAAAAATCTTAAAAATCCCAGTAATCCAATCGTGGAGGCGCCGTAGACAATATGCTCCAACAGTCTACTTCCCATAGATCGTGGATTAGAGCTTGCAGAGAATGACGAGGATCCAGAGGCATATTCAAAGTATTGCTGTTCTTCAGGCACAAATAGAAAATGAATCTCATCCGTGTCTATATACATCCCTAAGATCGGCTGTGCAAAAAAACCGAATATGAACGACAAAATTAGTAGTGACACAATTGTGAGCACCAGGCGTAAAGACTTCGAAGTCATCAAGATTTCTGCAATCTGCGTCCGCTGCAGACGGTACTTATATCCACATGTATCGCATTGAAAGTAAGATTGCGATCGAGGAGACTTAGTTCGCCATTCGTTTAGACATGACAAATGAACATATCGGGATGTTCCTGTACATTTACAAGGAGAAATCAAAGGACCGCTCTCTGTGGATTCGAATGGCGCCAGAAGACAGATGCGACATTGCTTCGCTTTACTCATTTTAGACCGAGATCATGTACATAGTTTGTTTCGTTATAGTTGCTTCGTAAAGAAAAAAAATGGAGATCAGATCACATCTCTTACAATGATGTAACAATGACTGAAAAGGTCTAATAACTTCTAGGACCTAACCCTTGGTCGACAACTGCGTCAGAAAAAAGATACAATAATCTACGCCAAAACGCTGCCGCTGAAAAAGCACAGGCCACATCTTCTACTTCGATGACTCCGTGAAAATTTGATAAATTCGGACACGCGAGTCCGCGGTTCAAGAGTTGACATTTCGCGCTTTTTGACCTTTAGGAAGTCCTCAATCATGTGGATAAGAGCTCTTGTATCAAGCGCATTTCGACCTGCTGCCGATGTTTCAGGCTGTTTAATGTTTGAAAGGCCCGACTCTACTTTAGCATTGAGTAGGAAAAAAGACGTTCCATACTCATCTACTGCTAATTCAAACCTTATTTTCTTAATAGTTATCTAAAACACTTTCTTCAAGAAGATTCATGGTATTTTTGTTGATTCTAATGGTTGCTCATGAAGAAAATCGCGTTGGAGCCGAAGTATGATTTGGCGACTTTATCAGCCACCCGTCTGCTTGCTGGTGGGGGTTGCAGCATGCAGTTCGCTGCAACTGTTGGAATCGGACCACCTGATTGGAGTAGCACGCCAAGATAGTCTTACAACGGCCGTGAATTCAAAGTAGCAGCTCAAAAGTAGCTGAGGCGAAGAAAGCGAATATTGCTAAATATGCGAAAGCGCATCCTCGTGGAATCTGTTTTAACTTCATTGTTTCGTTGCGATCTAATAGCCTCTTGCAAATAGCTTTTTTTTGATATTAGTGTTCTCTATGTTGCATACGTGAAGTATCGCAAATAACAACTTCCCATGAAGTCGGCATGTCTCATGGTTCCAGTGCTTTTTTTGACACATGTTTCTGCACTCGAGAGTTTTTGGCCTTCTTGAATTTCTAAGTTTCTGGTCCTTTCGATTTTCTCACCGATTTCGAAGTTGGCGCAACACATAACACAGTAGGCCTCGACGTAGAATCAATGGTTAAGCCGGGCCTACACTATTTACGTCGCTCTTATCCCAGACACACCCCGCTTCGAGAGTCAAGAGCTTCGTCTGCTGATCTTATGGCTTGGGAATTGCCTTTTTCCTTTTCTGCCAAATAGCTGCTTTTCTGTAGTTTGCTGCTACCTAATCTTTCGAAAGGAACTTTGTCTGGTGAACTTTTTCACTTCCATTTCGCTTTCTTTTTTGGTGGTGCTACAGCCGCCTTTCGATGACTTGAGTATTGCAGTTGTCTAAGGTTTCAATAGGTGCTTATTCTATTTGCTTCTTTCGTCTCGACTCTCTATTCTTCCATTTTTTGTGAAAATGTCCAATCGGTATCCATCTGTTGGCAATGTTCTTCCAAAAGAGCAGGTATGGCTCCTGAATTGTAGAGAGTCTATTCTAAAGAAGTTACCTCATGTATTCCTCGGTTCCGATAAGTTGAAAATCATTCCTTTTCCAAGTAAGTATACCTTTTGGAATGCAGTTGAGATCACTGTCGAGCCGCCAATCTTCCTCGTTTGTCAATGATTGTTCAAGTACGCTTCCTCCCGCAAATCAAAAAAACTAGTCATCGAGAAGAGGATAACCTTACTCCAGAGAGACAGCACTTGGAGTCGGTAGAATCGTTCGTCGTCACGGGTATAAGTCTGTTCCTATTCTTTATAGTGTCGCGGCATGGGTCGGCTCTTTTAGGCATGGGTCGGCTCTTTTAAACTTTCGTTTTGCTGTTGCTTTACTACCAAATTCTGCATGCTTGTCAGCATTCCGAAGACAAAATACTCCATACTCTCGAATAATTAGTCGCTGCGTCTTGAACAGCTTGAAGAAGGCATTGACTCGAGGATCACATTCGGGTGATCATATGAATACTCATGAACAATTCGTTTGCTGTCCAGGATGCAGCTTTGATCTTTACTGAACGTTTTGATTTCAGGAGTTGCTCCGGCCAATGACTAGGTGATAGTTTGCTGAATGTATATTCCTACCGAAGTGAGTTTTTATGTTGTTTACCTGGAACTTGGTAATCTTATTGCTTCAAGTTCCAAAGGAAATAATTATACAAGATTCAACAATTTTAATTCTCTTTGGACCTAATAAGTAGCGGAACACACTCCATAAAGTTCCGTTTAACATAATGATCAATTTCGAAGTGTTGCAACTGCAACTCGTTTAAAAAGATCAAACGAGGCGGTCACGCGAAGCCATCTACCGATAGGTGTTGCGTGCCATCGTAGTTCACCAGGGCGACGCCCACCCTCAGGTTACATTGCTGTGATTTATTTGTTCAGTGTCTTAGGTCATTGCATATAAACTAATTAAAGTAATATAAAGTAAATTTGGGCTTGTTAAAAAGACTTCAAGAAGTCACGTTTTGCGACTTTCAGCACCCTTGATCGCGAGTTGCTTGTCTGATAGTCCTGAGAATCACTTTCTAAGCTTTCAACGTTTTGTATATCTGCAGTGAATTTCTCATATAGGTTAAATACAGCCGTTTTATCAGAAGCAGTAATCATGATGGTGTTAACTTTGACAATCTCCATTTTTAGCGTAGCTGGCATTGAATAAGTGAATAAGTCATTAATATTATCAAGAGGGAGTCGTCTTCTCGCGTAGTGGATATAGTAGTGACTACTAAAAAAGAGCGCTTAGCGCTGACTGTGGCCGCTGTCTCAGCCGCTCCGTTGGGAGTTCTGGTAATCGTAGCAGGGAACATGACGCAGAATTTTTTTCTCATGATTGCTAAAACGATAATGAGAACAAGGCTGTTTCAGTGTCTGCGAGCAGCTTGTTATTCCACACTTTCGACGAGACGATTCTGCCCGTCGTGCGGTGCTCCTTCACAGACTTTAGCAAAGGACAAGCCAGGATTTCTACGATCTCTTGTTCCTCAAGCGACCGCCAAGAATCAGCAATCTAAGCGAAAGAATTCAGATGTGGTTTATGAAGATACTATTAAGGATCTCGATGTCGAGTCGTTGCAATTTCTAACTGGAATAAAGGCTGAGGGAGTCCTCACAGATAAAGCAGAGAACAATATGAAAGATGCAATGTATCATATATTACTTACTTCTTTCACAGAACAGCCTTTAACAGAAGAGAAAATTGAGAAGGATATCTGTTACCGATGTCACTCGGTAACTCACCACTCAGCGACTAATATCACTCCGCTGTCGGAAAGAATTCCAATTCAGAGAGTTTTGGATCAAATTCCGCGAGGATCATGCATTGTTCATGTTCTTGATGCTTACGATTTACCTGCGTCTATTCCTAGAATCCCAAACAACTTCGCAGCAAAAGAGATATTTGTTATCAACAGAGTAGATTTACTTGCAAATACACCTACTATGGTTCAGCAGAGGTTAAAACCATTCCTTTTAAGCGTTTTGAATGAATGTTTTCGCAAAAATTCGCTTAGCGATAAAATAAATTCTTCTAAGCTACAGGGTACTGTTCTCTCAACGGAAATCTTGCAGAATACCAACATTCCGTTGCTATCGTCGAGCCAGATGAGTAAATTGCCTATTGAAAGGGTGAACAGATACAAAAATCGACTTGCGTTGATGCAAATGAATGGTCAGAACGAAGAAGTAAGCATCTCAGCCGATAACGTGTTCCTTGTCTCTGCCAGAAAAGGATGGGGTATTCACCATCTTCTAAATAGCCTACCAAAGGAATCATATTTCCTTGGATACACGAATGTGGGAAAGAGCCGTCTAATTCAGCAGCTTCTGTCAGATCGTACGAAGCACGAGCCTGGTAGGAGCCATATACCTGGAATGACTCGAGCCAAGATGAAATTCCTTACCAATGGTAATAACAATTCTAAAACTCTTATTGATCTGCCTGGTTTGGAAGATAGCGGTAACGAACTTTGGAAGTATGTGAAGCCAGACTATATCAAGCATTTGGTAGCCGGCACCATTCCTAGTCTACGTAGAACTTCAAAAACGCTAAGACAAGGAAATTGCTTGAACGTATCTGGGCTTGTATATATTAACGCCATAGATGCGACAATGCAGGCATGGAGTTTGATTGGAGATCCTAAAGTTCAGTGCTACGTGAACTCAACCTTTGAGAGAGGTAAAGAAGTAACCAAGAAACAGACAGTCGCCTTAGCTGGGACTAATCATGTAGTTGACAATCTAGCACTAGGTGGGGCCTTTAAGGTCGATGGTGGAGGAATGGACATTCTTGTTCGTGGGTTGGGATATGTGGAACTACGCGTTTCAGGTAAAATTCCGCCTGGGGGCGCGAAAGTGGAAGTATACGTTCCTGATGGCGTAAATGTCCTTGCTAGAAGGCCCCTAAGTGATGCTCTCAAAAGCATATAATGAGTATTGTAAATATGTACATATCTTCTTAAAGCCTCAGTTTATTAACCATTGATCATCCGTATAAACCGTGTTCGACTCCAATCTTCGGTGCTCGCCCATAAACTCCCTCCCATGATTTTGGGGGCAATAAGCTAGCTGGATCTTCAATCTCCATGAATTCTTTCAAAAAATGGATAACGTCGGCGGCTAGCTCGAAGGCATCACTAAAATTGTCTCCGTCAAAGCCGTATCTAAGTATGCATTCGGTTTGGATCGCCATTTTTGAGCACGCCCTCAAGAAAGGAATCATGATTCCTGATCCAGGAATCCTCACCTTAGTTTTAACACTATATTCCTGCTGCGACGTTATAGAAGAGCTCGACAATGATAGAGTCCTCATCGCATGCTCCAGCCCCCCAAATTGTACAGTTCGAGGTGCATCAACGGCCATTCTTCTAGCTGCATCAGCCGAAGCAAGAAGTATAACTTTATCGAATTTTCCCTCAAGGATGTAAGGAATCAGTATATCATTAATAAACTGGCCCTTTTGGCCTGGTAGAGTGGGTGAGCGTTGGAGAATACATGTTATCTCGCCGTTGGAGAACGATTGAAGAGGTGTAGAAAGCGAAGGTTCAGAGTAATCTGAAGCAGAGGCAAACGGATACAACGCACCTCTATCATCCAAAGTAGAAGTATATGGTAATGCTAGAGAGGAAATGAGTAGATCCACTGTCAATTGAGGAATGTTTCCAGTTGAAACAGCAGGAATTAATAAGACCTTCATCTCGATTGCACGTTGTCCTTAAGAAATTTTAGAAATGGTTGGGAGATCAAGTTTCGCAGATATTTAAAGGTATTTGAAGGCAAAGTTTCGCTAACGGCCAAAAAAAAGTTGAAAACTTTAGAATGCACATCGATGTATACTAATTACGCTAAAAGCTAAGTCGAGACTAAGAGGCTTTTCATTTTTTATTTATTTGATACTCAATAATGTACCGAACAGGAAATAAATGGTAAGCCATTCATTGTCTGCAGCAATGAACTCGAAGATCCCACTACGCCGTTGGCACTAAATGATGCTCAGTACAAGCGAGCATATCTGAAATTGGCGTCAACTAACAACTATGCAAAATGCCGATATTGCGATTACATTGTTCGTTGTTTACATGTCAAATTTTTAGTATGCTGTTAGCACATTGATTGAACTATTACAAAGCGGGAAATAGAATGTTTTGAGAACAAGCACCGAAATGTAGCATTTAAAAGACCACACGAACAAACTAGTGCACCTCCTAATAAACCATAACAGAAGCAACAGCTTGGACGGGGTGATCATCCCAATTAGATGAAAGTCAGCTGCGAAATTAGATATTCACTGCTTCACGATGATAAGATGTTCCGGAAAAATTAACAGATATGAAAAACACACCATATCTGGCTATGCGCAACACAAACCTTTTGCTGTCTTAACATGTCTGCAAATCTTCTAAGGCTCCTTGTATGTTCTGCAACAACTCTTTGGCCGTGCTTTCGTTACCCAGCTATTAATTAGTATTGTTATTTTACAAAGATCCAAAAATATTGTATATTAAAGAAACTAGCACGCAACATGTACGTACCCGTAACGCATATTGTATAGGCTTATTATCTTGCCACGCCAATAATCTGACAAACTTTTCAGTTGCCAAAGAACTTTTCATTCCAGGAACAACCTGAATACCCTTGAAGAGTGACAAATTTAGTATCACACGTAAAGAACCATCAGAACGCATCACTATCCTAGACGAAGCCTTGCTTTTGTCTTGCTCGACAGCGAGCTTTGTTCTATTTAGATGTAATACTCCTATTCCTCGCTCTTTCCAACCATTTGATGGATCAGAGTTATCGAGGATGTACAGTTTAGCACGACAGGAATACATCGAAGTCTCCATCTCCTCTCCGGTTTCGACTATTTTATTAGAAAGAATTCAGAAAAAAAAGATCACAGACAATCCATACCTTGCTTCTCTACCAGTGGAGCAGTCACTTGAACGTATAGGTTATCGTCATCAACGCCCTCTACCTCCTCTGAAGTTTCGTCAAAATTGCCACTCTCCACTTTTTTTCTAGCTTCTGCTTCTTCTGAGGAGGGAACACTTAGAAAGGGATTTGAAGAAAGAAATGACGAGAAAGGGGCCGCCTATAAGTTAGCATACGACATTAGAGCTCGAGAATATCAATAGAAACTTACTGCTGCTGCTTTTAGAGTAGACTGGCCAAATGGAGACCCAAAAATGGATCCGCTTCCAAAGATGGGTTTTTTGCTTTCATTTTTTGCTTGACTGATAGGCTTCATTGACGCTAACGGCTCTTCGTCTCGTTCATCAAGGTCATTAGTCGACACGTCGTCCTTTCCAACTTCAACTCCTCGTAATTCGATATTGTTGGTTTCATTTTCGGTATTTCCTTCTTTGATAAAGCTTTGTTTATCAACCTCGTTATTTTCCTTGATGTTTGATGTTTCTGGCTTCGTTGTCTCGCCGTCTTCTCTGCTCGTAACCGAGTCAACTTTTGCCGACAGTGCCATTGGTTTGATCTCAACTTTCTGAATCTTTTTAACCTTTTTTCGTGTCATGCCTTCCCTTAATGCCATATCAAACTTATCATCGTCTCCTTGTTCCTCTTCCGATTCTGAAGCGGATTCAAGGCTCTCGCGTACTCTCTTTTTGGGTTCATTTCGATTTACTGTAGTCCGGTCTAAGATGTGTTAGATAACGATAAAAAAAGATATTTAATTATGATATAACGCACCTCTGCTTTCTTCGATTTTCTCATCAGACAATATCTCTTGAGTCTCGCCTCGGTCTGATGATCTGGAATTTCTAAACTTTCTGGGTGTATCCGACTCCACTGGCACGTTAGGCTGCTTAAATTTGCTAGCCACCGAATTGCCAGTCGAACTCATAGTATTGTCGAGATCCGTATATGTCTATTATTTATTAAAAGTATTTTGCTGCTCAGGTAAATTGGAAGCAAGAGAATTAAGAGATCAGATCAAGCTTGACGCTGAAATTATCGCAGATTCGTCGTTTTCGACCGACTTTTTAAACCCTTGATACTTCTGTATAGCCACACCAGCCACTAGGAAGCCACAAAAATCAGACCGTGAAATCACTCTACATCTGGCAAAGATTGCTGCGAATTTGAGCAAGAAGACTACATCCGTGAAGTAGATGCGCTCGACAATCTTAGGAGCCCTCCAAGTGCTAACGGTTTGAACTTCAAATTCGCAGTGCTCATAGTAGCAGCCTCTTAGAATGCATTTGAAGGACCTATGTGGCGTTTACCCTGTCGTATTGGGACCTACTTGGCGACGACTAAGCCAGACTGATTGCCGCGTGCACCCCACTCAATCTCGATATATCTTTTATAAAGTTTCTTACGGAGCTTCTATATTTTTCACATTTCCTTCACTTACTATATTATTCTCATAGTTTTGTAATTTTGCTGTCTGCAATATTCATCGACATGTTTACCGGCATTGTAGAACATATGGGGGGTACGGCGCTTTGCTGAATTTTCTTTTATAACTGAATGCAAATAGCCTTAATTAGATTTTGCTAAAATGCATGATATAGTGGTTGAAAGGTTTATCGAAACGGACACTTCTGACATTGGTGGTTATGGCAGCTCCATTGTCATTACAGATTCTAGTCCTATACTCGATGATGTTCATCTGGGCGATAGTATTGCGGTTAACGGTAAGTATTCTATTCACACTATAATTAGTTATATCGCTCGAATCTTGCCTAAATGTTAAGAACTAACCGCGAAACTGGTGTAGGTACATGCGTGACTGTGACCGACTTCAATTCAACAACATTCAAAGTTGGCGTTGCTCCTGAGACACTCAGACGAACGAATCTGGGCCAGTTACAGCCAGGCATGAAAGTAAATCTTGAGCGTGCAGTTGCTGGACATGTAAGATTTGGCGGACACTTCGTGCAGGTCGGTACTGTTTTATTATCTAATTGATTTTGCGGCTATCAGAAGGCCGATATTACAAAAATTTCATTTGAGATGGTTTATGTTGACTTACCAAATTCTAGGGACACATTGATACTACAGCTGAAATTTTGTCGATAACACCAGATGGTAACGCTTTGACATTCTTTTTTTCTCCTCGTGACCCTGAAATTATGAGATATATTGTTGCGAAAGGCTTTATTGCCATTGACGGAGCTTCGCTTACTGTGATTGATGTGGATGACCTAGCTAAGAAGTTCTCGGTCATGTTGATTTCATATACCCAAGAAAAGATTGTTACTGCCAAGAAACAAATTGGAGATACAGTCAACATTGAGGTTGATTTGATGGGAAAACTACTCGAGAAACAAGTTTCTCTTCAGATAGAGAATCAAATGAAACTCCAGTCGAGCGGTATCCTGGAGAGTATGATTGGAAAAATTGTCGATGCCAAATTGGATCGCAGAGGCGAAAAATGAGATGTTGAAAGTTCAATTGTGTAAAAACACATACAGTTACGAAAAGAAAAGAAAGCACAATACTGATAAGTCAAAATGAACTCTCTGATATTGATGTACAATCTAATGTTAACGCTCTTCTCGATCCATGTCCTCGCTTCTTCTCTTCTTCCCACGTTCCCGGTTTCCATTCTTCTTCGCATGCATGACTTTCATTTCGTTAATTGCTTCTCTTTGTGCTTCTCCAACTCGTTCGGCCAAGAGCATTACGGCCTCTTTGTCATGCGCGTATTCTTCTAACTTCTTACCTAAAACGCCCTCAATCCGTAAAAACAACTCTAGGTCGTACTGAGTCACAAGTGAAAGACTTTTTCCTGCTCTTCCGGCTCGTGCAGTTCGTCCAACTCGGTGAATGTAAGATTTCGAGTCTGTCGGAATATCGTAATTAATCACGCAATCAACAAGTGGAATATCAAGCCCTCTGGCTGCGACATCAGTAGCAACCAAAATGGACCTTGAACCAGATTTAAACTTATTTAAAGCTCCTAATCTCGCAGACTGAGTCATCTGACCATGTAAAGGAACAGCCGCAAAGCCTAAATTCCTTAAAATCAGAGCTATTCGCTCTGTGTCATTACATGTCCTTGCAAATATAATTATTGAATGTCCGGCAAGCTCGTTAACGAGATACACGAGATAGGTATCTTTATGTTTGAATGGAAAAAATAAGTAGGACTGCAGCAAAGTCTTCACAGTCTCATACTTAGAAGAAACAGCAACTCTCACAGGATTCGATAAGGATGCCCGCTGAAGCTTCTCCACCTTGGAAGTCATTGTTGCGGAAAATAAAAATGTTCGACGCTCGCGAGGTATAACTTGAAGTAATTTATCTATGATAGGGCCAAAGTCCATGTCCAGTAATCTATCGGCTTCATCCATGACTAGATATTTTAAACCTCTTAGACTAAATCCCTTGGTATGCTCGAGATGATCCATCAATCGGCCAGGTGTTGCAACAATAACGTGAGGCTTCTTGGCAAGTGCCACTGACTGTGCCATCATATCCATTCCTCCAACAATGACAGCAGACCGCAGTCCCATCATTGAGCCCAAGGCGTCAAATTGTTCAGAAATTTGATATGCGAGTTCTCGTGTCGGTGCTAACACACATGCGAACAAGCTTGAAGGTTTCTCCCAGAGAGCTGATTTCTTGTCAGTAATCCTTTGTAAGTTGTGGCAGCCACTCAAAGACAATAATACCTTGCAGAATAGGAAGTGCAAAGGCGGCGGTCTTCCCACTTCCTGTCTGGGCCAATCCAATTATATCTCGATCTAAACAGAAAGGTGAATATTGAGCACCTCAGATATTTGAAGAAGAATGTACACATACTGTCCAATGCCAATGGTATAGACTGCTGTTGTATAGGCGTTGGAGCTATGAAGTTTAGCGACTTGCATGCTTTACAAAGCGGCTCAATGATTCCCTGAAATCATTAGCAATATACAAAATTCATCTTAACTTCAAAACTTACTAATTCCTCAAATGTCTTCTGATCATCCTTTTTAATCTCCTCCTCAGCTAATGTCTTGATTTCGCTCGCTGTAGTCGCTTCTGTTAGATCTTTATTTGGGTGATCTTCCTGTGGCTCATCTTCCTTTGCATCATGATGAATTAACTTTTCATGAACTTTCTTGTCCGACTTGAAGCTACTTATCGCCAGTCGCTTATGTCCAAGTTTGACATTGTCTTTCTTTTCTGTCATTCCAGAGATGCTAAAATAATTAACTGCGCTCGCACCGTAGACCGTGATGTTCGCACTGATGTTGGCACTTAAAAAATTGGGAAGCAACAATCAAATTTTTCTGCTGGAAAACTTTTCTTCCCAACTGTAATTTCCAAGAGGGAGATAAAACTGGTTTGTCGTGCCCTATCTTCAAATTTTTATAACCTTTTTTTATAAATATCAATTACAAATCATGGCTCGAACAAGGGTATGTTTGGATCCCAGAATTCTTCAAGTTCTGAATTAGCATCTCTATTTGAATTGGCTGACAAAATCACAGCAAAAACGAAGGACTCACAAACAAGTTGATCCGCTAGAGAGCAAGATCCCGCAGTCTATGGTCTTGCGGATCGGTGCAGGCGATATCGGCAAGTGTCTTTCACAATTGGTGATAGACATGCGTGATGTGATGCAACCTCATACAGCAGTTAAATTGAGGGTAGGAGCACTCTTTGCTTTTCAACTTTTAATCATTAGTTAGCCCAGAGATAATTTAACAATTTATGTAGGAGCAAAAATCTAATAAGTTGAAAGATTACTTATCAATGACAGGACCACTTGGAGTTTCTCATTTGCTGCTGTTCTCAAAATCTCATGCCGAATCA
This sequence comes from Babjevia anomala, assembly GCA_030580435.1. Lineage (NCBI taxonomy): Eukaryota > Fungi > Ascomycota > Lipomycetes > Lipomycetales > Lipomycetaceae > Babjevia > Babjevia anomala. The sequence goes on from JAKTSW010000045.1 coordinate 85,272, forward strand.
TCGGCGGCATTGCGTATAGCTCACACTCCCCGAGGGCCTACCATACATTTTAAAGTACTCAGCTATACGCTCAGCAAAGATCTCAGAAGAGTTCAAAAAAGGCCTAAGACCTTAACCACTGAACTTCGCAATCCACCGCTATTAGTACTCAATGGTTTTTCACAGCAGTCAGCCATAGACGAGAACAAAGCAATGTCGTTAGGGCTACCCAAAAACAGCAGTATCAGATTGCTAACTTCGATGTTTCAAAATATGTTTCCTCCAATAACAGCTTCTGCGTCTGCTTTGAGAACAATTAGAAGAGTCATGCTTGTCAATTTAGATAAGAGCTCTGGAACAATTGGAATACGACACTACTTTATATCTACAAAAACTGTTTTGAGTAAAGGCTCTCTCAAGCAGCAAGAAATTAAGGAAGATGAGGACGAGCAACAGGCCGATAGTGATGATGAGAATAACGCAGAAATGTTTGACATGAATTTAGATGATGATGTCGAGCAAGACGAGGAAAGTGGTCTCAGAATGTCTGATAAGGATAAAAATGACATTGGAATTAAGCAAGAAGATATCTCTTACAACGGTGTTGGCTTGGATGCTAAATCGCATAATAGACTGCAAAAGTTTCTAGCCGCTAAATCTCAGTCGTCTGCTCGGTTCCCTAGCTTGGGAAGGAGTAGAGATGTCGCAGACTTTCTTCTTAGAGAGGAGAATACAGAATTGAGTGACGGTATGACAAGTGATTCTGAGGTGGAAGACGACGAAATTTACGAAGCGGAATTATTAAAAAAGGGAGATGGATTTAATAACAGAAAGGCTGTGAAGCTGACGGAAATTGGTCCCAGACTGAATCTGAAGCTAGTAAAAATTCAGGAAGGTGTCTGTGATGGTGAAATTTTATATAATGCTCTTAAGGCAAAAAGTAAGGCGACGTAACTATAAACGATGGTTTTTTCAATGGAAGTTGTAAATTCTCAACCAAACAAATAGAAATTGAGTCAGTGATCAACAGAATTGGATTAAGATAAATGTACAATAATTCGTAAAACTAATAACACATAAAAGGGATGAAACCTCTTGCAGTCAAATCGTCTTGTCGCGACTGTAGAGCCAATTTGGATACATACAACGAAAGAATATAAATCAGTAAAGCTTATATATCAGCTGCCAAAATTTCAGCTTGCGATGAAAAAAGCTATCCAATAATCTTATATCCAACCAAACTTAAAATTCACAAAAGTTAGGATATAGCTCCGAACCGAGCCAATTAATATACCGGAAATAAACTCTAACAGCTGAGGCCATCTAGATGTCTCTTCTTGTATCTTCAGCGCTTTTTTCTCTTGATGGTTGTTGCTTTTTACGATAATCTGCGAACGAGAGCTTCTTTACAGGACGAGGTGGCATTGTGGCTGAGGCTGTAACTGGGGAGGTAGATGAGAGCGATAATACAGTGGAAGAAGGAGTGATAGTACTCCCGTCCTTCAAATTTGATGACATTGCCGACCGTTCAGGAGCAACCGCAGTAACGTTAGTAGACAAGGGAAGAGGTTGAGAAGGTTTATCGATTGACGGGGAGTGAGCTGTTTGGATGATTGAGTTATCAAAACTATTCGGATCTAGATTTCAATTAACAACAGTTGGAAAAGAAATGTGTCAACTTACTCGAAGAAACTTCAGAAATCGGCATGGTGGAAGAGGCCGAAAGAGGAGACATGGATGACTCTAAAACATACTGACTCCGGTCCTTCTCATCTAAAATATTGTCGTTGTTTTGGCCCGATCCTAGAACTGTCTGTGGCTGTACATATTTAATATGAGCAGGATCTGGTCTCCTGTCCAGAGAAGGTCGTGCGTCATCGATTTTACTCTCGTTGGCCTGAATGGGCAATTCACCATTGATAGCATCATCTGGATTAAATATTGCCAGCTTACTTGGCATTGCTATAGATATCTCTGAAGTTTTCTGTTCGATTGATTCATTTGCAGTGGAGGACGACTGTAAGGTTGAGATGCCATCTGAATATTTTCTTGCAGGTTCAACCGCGTTATGTTGGCACTTGCTTCTTGGACTAACGGTTGAATCATTGCCATTCTTATTTGCTTCAAAAATGCGGTGATCACTCCTGTCCGTTTCTTCATTCCTGGTCTTACTATCTGCTTGGATCACTGTCCTTTGATTCGTCTGTTCTCTTAAGTATCGCTTGATTGCAAGCAACTTGATTGGTAGCCACTCTGTCTCCTCGCCATCAATATAAAATGTTGATTCATTATGTTTAGAAGTTGATTCATCCTCGTTGCCATTAGAAATAAGGTGTCTGGAATTACTGTTAGAACCAACGGGGGATTTTTTTGATAAATATATTTGTGATGAACCGTTGGATCCAGGGATGTATGACGCTCTCTTCCGTTTTCGACTGGATAACATTGAGGACGATGAATCGAATTGAGACGGAGATTTAATGGGGTTCGTAATGAGACCAGAGGCATCTGAATTGCCAATGTTTTGCCGTTCTCTTTGTTCTTGCTCTAAGCGCTCTATTCGCGCGAGCGTATCTTTCATCTTGCGTTCTTCACGAGAAGACATGGTCATCAATATTGACACTCAGCAGTGATTAAAAGCAATTTGCGATTGCAGAAACAGAGCCGATGTCATAGATATAATTTGCGATGGGTGACGGTAGCAAGCGGATAAAATCCATCTATGTATTGTCTAATGTTTGCTACTTCGCTGGACGTGCGCTCTTAGTACCAAGACCAACAATAACTAACAGAATCAGTGCTAGTCCACAATAAAATCAAGCAAGTTCCTTAAGAAGTGAACTTTTGTTATGGCGGTTATTGTAGTTGACTAGATAAGGACAAAAAGAAGAGGAACTAAAATATACAAGAATTAAACTAGAGTGGAAACGGGAATGCGAAATTCTCGCGATAATTAGTCGAAAACGTTTAATCGCTCTACAGATCATCATATTGGAATGGAACTTCGTCTTTTATCGACCACAATATTTTTTCTTTTTTATGACACCGGCTAAACCAAAATTTGAAAATGTAATATGGGCAAAAGCTAGACCTCTAATTCACTATATACCGTTAACATTGGAAATATATATGTACTCATTGCGTAATTATTGCATGCAATCATTTTTTTGTTTTGACTTTCTTTTTGGCGTGTTCTTTATCGTCGCTCTCGTAGTTATCGAGTTCATCATCGTCCTCGTCATCGTTTACTATATCGCCATCGGCATCATCGTCATCAGGGCCGTCTGATTCGGAATCTGAGCCATTGCTAAGATGATTCTCATCATATTCTTCGGCTACATCACTATCTTCAGAGTCTTCTCCGACAAAATCTTCGTCAACTTAATAATTTCAATTGTTAGTACAATCAACATGAAGGAAGCAGAATTTACAAAAGAAACATACCACTTTCTTCATCTTCAGAAGCAGAACCTCTGTCAGCGCGAGGTGCAAGATCAACGTCCGAATCGTCTGAATCATCTCCCAGAGCAGCAGCCAACAGCGATTGCTCCTCGACAAGATCATTTTTTACTTTTATATTCTTGGATTTGAGGTACTGCTCGATCTGATTCTGTTCTTCTTTATTTATACTCGAGAACTGATGTTCTATCCCGCTCTTCAGCGTGATAGTCACATCAAAAGTTCTTGAGGATGAGATTGAACCACCAACTCTTGAGAACGTGACGGACGAAATTTCAGTGCTTCCCATAAACAGCGTCGGCTTCGGAATGAAAAGAAATCCCTTTTCTAAGAAATAAATATATCCTTCACTTGCTTTCAGTGAGCATTTGACACCTGCTTGACCATGTACGCTACATCGCAAATATTAGTGATTGATCGTATCACTCGTTAGCTTGATTGAATTTACCTGGTGAATGATCCTGGAACAATGATTTTTTTCCCTGAAAGTCCTCGAAACACCTGACCAACAACTTCATGTGCGGGTTGATCATACTTTTTTTTTAGCTTATCGGCGTATTTCTCTTCAAACTCATCACTAAACAGAAATTAGTATGAACTTGCTATGCATGATCCTTATCCTTCATCATACTCTTCTAAATTGACCTCCACTTCAATCTCTTCTTCCTTCAAAAATTGCACAACCAAGAACGAGTAACGAGTCTGGCCTTGTCGAAGGGGAGGATCAAGCTGAATTACAAGAACATTATGAAGCTCATCAGGCTTTGGCAGCAGAAACAATCTGTGAATAGCAGAATACTGTATTTTGTAATCATAAGTCTTCCCTCTTAGTCGAAGAGAAGTAGGATACATATCAATGTCGTATCGTCCTCTGATATTTAGAGAGTTAGTCAAAAGAGGTACATATTACACAAATATGAAATGAGCGCAAACCTTGGTGTTAAAAACATGACATCCGAGAAAGAAACAATAGATTCGCCGGCAACTTGACCTATTTCCGCTCTTTCTTTCAGTGTATCATAGAATACCTGGGCTGCACTCTGGTCTTCTTGTTCGCTGTTCTCTTTGCCGTCGCTTCCATCGTCTTCATCTTCTTTTGGCTCATCTTTGGTAACGACGCCAGGGACATAAAAACGCATTTCAACAAGCTCATCTCTCACACCGGAGCTACCACGGATTGTGACGTCGTTATCATAGCTTAATTCAACAGCTACTTCGTTTTTTCCCACTAAATTGGAGTTGTTGACTTGTCCATAAGCAACTTCAAATGCCGGTCGGTTGGATATGTTAAAAATAAGCTCTGATCTGCCAAAATCAGATTTTCCCCAATTCCATCCTTTAATGCAATGCTCTTTCGTCTCGAGTGCGGTATCGAAATGATTCTTGAACGTCGACTTCAGCGTATCAAAATCATCCAAATCAAAACCGTCAAGTTGAACGACCCCTCTATCTTTTGTCAACACTCTGCATTCGTATCCCTTTGCGGCTCGACTCCAGTGAGCAGAAATCACCTCTGATTGTGGTAGTAGGAATGGTACTTGAGATGAATTAGAGGCAGATTTCCATCCAAGTCCTGACTGTGCAAAGCGGAGGCGCCCAGGTCGCGACGACTGATTTAGATATATATTATCAAATTGTGTCCGGTCACCCATGGTTTAATTTCAATTGCTGCAGCCCAAATTTTGTCCAAAATAATTTGTCTCAGAGCTTCTTAGTGGTGATGAAGTAAAGAATATTTATCTCGATTGTTGTGATTAGCGGGACTAGTGAAGACTGTTAGAAGGCGAGTATTCAGAGAACGCGTTTTTATTTGAGATGTAAGGAGGGTTAATTGAGTCCCGCTGTATTTTGCAAGTAATGCGACTGGTGATCGCAGCATAAGCAGGACCTTTTCCCACAAGACTACTGAGTTTTTTCGTTATATCGAATATAGTTATATCGATTTGATTGATGACGATAGACTTTTATGTTTTAAATACTCACGTGATCGGCTCAAAATACGTTGCCCAATGGAAGAAATCAACCCTTACCCCGCTTCATGAATGCATACGCTCAAGTTACACCTCTGATCCGCTTGTTTGACAGATCCTGAACATTGTTACACCTGCAACTCCAAAATCAACTAAATATCGTAATAGATCTGCAAATAATCAACTCAACCAGGAGGTTTCAATACCACTACACTGGACACTCGCTGCCAACCGCTCAGGTCGTACCAATGACACTGCGCACTTTTCCGCGGAATACCTGTCTTAGAAATCAGCATGATGAAGTCTATAACGGACTGGATAATCCCAGTCTTGGAACACCGAATCAGCCAACATGAGCTTAATAAATTCTGAAGGTTATTCGACCATTTGCTGTCGACTAGATACTGCGTTCACAGATTCAGACTGTGAACGCATTAATGATCTAGTGGAACGAATCCACAAGATCATTACTGCTGGATACTTTCTCGCAAAGGACGTTCTGTTGCAAAAGATTGAGCAAGAGTAGAACGTGGACGAATACCTGTCTAGCGATGATGACAGCAGTAGCATTTCATCAAAGGATTCGAATGTAAAGGGGCCGGACATTCTCAATTCATGGAAATATGTCAACAGTAACTTCCTTCGAGAGTGCCTTCTCTTATTAACGGAATGCAAGACGAAGGAAGGGTCCGCAGAGACCTTGACTAATAGTTATCGAATGACTATCAGAAGACACCTTGTAGCCTTCGAGAACAATTACAACTACACCAAAATACAACTAAAGTCACCCCGGCAAGTCATGCAGTACGAAGCCAACCGCATAGCCACAGCATATACGAATACCATAAAAATGCACCTAGAAAAACACCTACTCAGAGCAATCAACCAGTCCTTGAAGCCACCAGGTACTAAGTCTCAAGCAGTGGCAGCGGCACGAAAAGCCTTCTTTACAGCGACCAGAAAGTTCAAACAAATACTGTCAACTGCTGCGACTTCATCCGGACGACTACAGGCAGCTGCCTCGCTCCCTGATGCTCATCGGATGGTGTTCGAGAATATGGAGCTAGCAATTTTTAAGTTCTCGCCCATTAGAACAATGAAGACTAAGGAGAAGAAAAGACGGACGGAGCAGACGATGCACACGATGCACACGGAGCACTCGAATCCAAATGGGGTGAATATGACAACCGCAAACACGACAAAGAAGAAGAAGAAGAAGAAGAAGAAGAAAAAGAGTCTAAAAAACTGTTGAAATTCGATACAGAGCACAGGCCGGAACGATATCTTATGGCGATGGTCGCCTTGGCCAAGTATGCCAAGGCTCATAACATCCACAAAACACTGGCAATACCAGTGAAGAAATCGATAATACCCTGCGCAACATTTATTGATTTTCGGATTTTCTGCCTGGGTATCAGGGCGGAGACCACGCGATCTGAGTCAAAGCGGCGAGATGAAAGCCACGCCGGTTGCGAACCCTGGAAAAGAACAATGCCGGCAACATGCTCGGAGACAGACACCGATGACGAGCAGGAAACCGACGGAACAGCAAAGGACGGGCTTGTCGTCCGGACTGTTCTGGAAATCCACTTGCTCTATGGAAAGATTTTATCAAATTCGAGTCTCGGATATTCCGGCGTAAAGGTCGCATTTTTACCGGTCTTTTTAGCACAGATGGTTGCAAGTTGACCATCCTGTATAGATATGTGAAAGGGCAAGAAGAGGAGTCGCCCGAAAATCGGTTGACAAAAAAGGCAACAAAGACAAAAAAGCCATCATCAAAGTCGACGCCGAACGAGCTCGAACTTACTCTCGATAATTGGTCCACCAAAAATCGAGAAGAGAGCAGAGGCCGGGTCATAGTGATTGACCCCAACCATCGAGACCTCCTCTATATATTGAGCGAGCTCTCGACATTGGCTGGGGATTCTGGTGAGCTTGCCAGTTTTGTGGCAGACGAGGCCCTGGCAGATGAAGCCATGCCAGAAACGAACAAGCCAACTCTGGAGGAGATTCCAGATGATACTGTCGACACTTCGGAGCGCTTAGCTAAAAACAAAATCACGGGTAGGAGGGCTCGTTACAGAGCCAGGAAGAAAAAAAGGCAGAAGCTGGAAAAGGCTGCGAAGCGGAAGAAACCACAAAAGCATCAAGGTATACAGAAGTTTCGGTATACCTATTGTCAGGACAAGCGAGAAAGCGGTTTGAAAGAATACGGTCTTATGGAGCATGGTCTCGTACGAGACCTAAGTCGGCCTCTAAGGGCCCAGTATCACAGTTGGATGACGGAGCTGTCGTCCACCAACACTGCCGCTGTTGATTTGCAAGAATTCCGTTCATCCTTACAGATACGGGGACAAGCAAACGAATTTCTATTCCCTTTTTATTTTAAAAAGGAGTTTAGAGAGGCCGGTTGGATGAGGTATCGAAAGCGACAGCAGGCAGATGATAATCTTGCTAACGCCTTGCGAAGCAAGTTTGGTGATAACGTGATAATACTTATGGGTAATTACAATAACTCCATGAAGAAGTATCACGCACCTAGTCGCAAGAAAGGCTTGCAAGACCTGTTCCGCAAAAAGGGCTTTAATGTTGTTTTTCTTGACGAGTTTCGGACATCTTACTGGTGCCTTACTGGTGCCCAAAATGCAATCATAGGGTGAAGGCCATGAAATACCGCGAGAACCCTAAACCTCTGAATAGTAAGCAAAGAAGAGGAAGTCGGGTTTAGGAAAGCGGAAGTGGGACTGCGTTCAGGATCCAAAGGATGGCCAGAGGGAAGATGAGAAGGATGTCAAAAAGAAAGATGAGAAGACCGGCAAAAAAGGCAGGCAACCTAAAATGCGGCTAGTCCATGGACTTCTCGAATGCCAAAACAAGGCTTGCTTGCCTGGCAAAAGCAGGCTGTGGAACCGAGATGTTCTAGCATGCTTAAATTTCATTCACATTCTAAACGGGTACCGCGAGAATGATGAACGTCCTGCTCGGTTTTGGTGTGAGTCAATGACAGATGTATTTAAACAAGTGGAGTGATTCAATTGTGAATCGCTCCATCCGATCGAGTTATCGCTCGTCCATTTTTACAGAGTTTTTTCGTTGTATATCGACTATCGTTATATCTAGAGTTGATCGTATAAGTCAACTTCTTTATGACAGTGTGTTCTATTATCATGGTCGACGCCGCAATTATCCAACATTTATTAGGGAATTTAATTATTATTGTTATTACTACTTTCAAATAAGTTCATTAACTATCCCACCCGAAGACTATGTACGTTGCACTTTGTACATCTCCCTTCATCGTTGTGTCCTTCATGCATGAATTCTGTCCCGCACTCTCGGATACAATCTCATAATCTCATTATACAAGTTAGGATAGCTCACGCAAAGCACATCAGGATCTAATCAATTAGTATTAAACTGTCTATCTTTGGGCAATGGAAAGTTGAGTTATTACCTCGTGCCATAGCAGTGAAAAAGGTTGCTGTTCCACTTTTAATCGGAACTGTGGCAATATTGCAGATTTGCATTCCAATCAAGAAAGCATACGCAGATACCGGGGCATAGTAATTTCCATCGGAATTGTAAGCAGGCTAAAAGAAGTCAATAATCAGATTGGAAGTCTAACTTTATGTCATTGACAAAACCGTAGAGCAATGCATTTTACTATTGTCACAATGACGAGGATAAGGATCGAATATACCTTGGTGAATTTCAAATACAGATAAGCGAACAACACTGTCACATAAGCAACAAATATGGAACCCAGATTTAAGACGGGATCAATTAGACAGTCATTGATAAGCGCGTCAATACCTCTGTCCTTAATCAGTTTCCAGGTTTCTCTCGCAGCTGGAAGGTAAGCGTCACCGTAAAGTGCAACATAAGAGTAGGCATAATGATTGAAATATTGGACAAGCCAGTTGAGCAAAGTCATAAGGCATCTCAAACAGCAAAAGATTGCCATTGCAGCAATGTTTCCATCCTGACGGGCTGCTTGCTCTCCCCAGGCCGCGAACTGTTGAAGAAGCTGTATGATCGAGACGATCAAACTGCCAAACGCAATCGAGCCAAGTGAATATGTCATCGATCTTTTGAATGCACCCAGTGCAGGCCATCTAGGCATACCTTCCGCCGATCGAGAACAGAAGTACCATGATCCATAAACACCGGAGATAGTTGTGTGCACTATGTTTTTTATTACCTCAGAGATATAGTATCCACAAAAAGTTATAAAAACTAGCAGCCCGATAAGGTTCGCATGACTGCAGCTTCCGCCGGAGAAGTCACATCCTTGATTTCCGACTGTTGGGTTATATTTGACATATACGGCAACCAGAGTGACCGCAAACCAGGCGCCGAAAGCGGCAGCAACAAGAGCTCCAAGTCCAGCAACTATGAAGACGGACGGTGTGGTACGGCTAACATCCATGACTGTTTGAAGTATCAACGTTGCAAAGGGGATCCGAGGAATCCAACAGTAAAAACAGTAAGCACCAAATAGTGCAAAAAGCAGAAAAACTATCGCGGCTGAATAATAATGCTCCGCAAAATAGTATATCGCAGTTGCCAAGCCTAGTACGATATTCAGAATTCCTGTGATCCAGATAAACTGTTTGGTAAAGGCTCTAGCCAACATGAAGTATGCAAGCGAGAGTATCAAGGCAATTACGACAGCAAATGCAAATAGAATGATAGTATTCGTGTTCAGCGAAAAAGACTGTCCGCCACCATGGATTCCGTTGCCATTGAATCCCTTAGTTTGTGAATAGGCATGAAGGGAAATACCTGATACGACAATGAAACCGGCCAGGACTAATACCAGGAATCCCACGGCCCAAAGGTCGTTCCATTTCGGTTTCTCGACCCTGAATCGTTCGTTGAAGTCTCCTCTACCGCTTGGATCCTTATAAGGCACATCACTGCTAGGTCGTGGACCGGCCTGATTTTGCTGAAACGTGCTGTACGTCTGACTTTGCTCATATGCCGGCGCATCTTGCGTGTATGTATCTTCAGACGGAGGATATCGAGGCTTTTCTCTGCCTTGATAAGGCTGAGGCTCGTGCGGCTCGTGCGGCTCTAACTCCTCTGCCATATTTAAAAAATCTACCAAGTCTGAACAGAGTAATAATCAAGGATACAATATGTCCACTGTACTAGAGTCTATTTATTTTGAGACACAATACGGACAAAAATATAGTCTCAAAAATTGATTTGATTGTAGGAAAAGGATTTCTTGAAGGCTTGCTACCGCAGAAAAGTAGACACGAATACAAAATAAATTTGTAAATCTTAAATAGATGTCCTGAAATTGACAAAATCGTCAACTGGTCATCACCGTCAGATCATTTAGTGAAAAACTGGAAGAGAAAAAAGTTTAATAAAAAACCAAGAGAACATCCGTGAGATAGAGTTTTCTCGCTGGGACATTTTAACATAGATGAAGACGTGGAGATCCTCTCTCACCGAATTCAGCGAGTGTGCATGCGGATCATTACATCATTTTTTAGTGCACAAACTACCACGAAAAGCTGGCAAAGGAGAGATAGATCTCACATTTTTAAAAAAATCTGACTTTTGACCAGAGTAAGTCTAGTTTATGATTTCTCAAAGAGATCAATATACGTGATACATCATTTACTTTATCGGAGGCTTACATCGTGGACAGAATGTGAGGCAGGGACTCGTTTTGTTTGCTAACTATCTGAATCTTTAATCTTTATTAACGATAGGCGCAAAAGTTTTGTGATATTCTTCGAAGATAACGCGATGCCACTTATCGAAATCACTGAAACATACGTAGTTGGGATTTTTTGCAAGGAATATAAGATCGTACATTGTGTCAATTTTTCATGCCGGACATCCTGAGTCAAGTGAAGATAATTTGTGAACACCACTACCATTTAAAAAATTAATAGAAATTAATAATAGCAATTTAGCTCTAAGATCCTGTATATAGATATGAATTTATATATGTATGTATGTATGCATATATATAAAACACGTACTCGAATGTAACTGACCAAAGACAAAGACAGACACAGGGCCAACAAAAAGAAGATTCGTTCAACTAAAAAATTACTATCACGAAATGCGTACAAAATGACACCAAAAAGAAAATATTTAAAAGTCAACAAAAAGGCAGATTAGTAGAAATCGCAAAATTGAGAGCGTCAATAAGTAGCCTGCAAATTAACATTTGAGCGTTCGCTATTAAAATTAATATAATTAGTATTCATCATGCGCATTATCATATGTCAATAGTTTGTCCATTATCGAATATGTCATCCTCGTAGTAGTCACTTCGATGTCTGCTCCTGTCATCTTCAATTCCCGTCATCTTTCGAGAGTGAACTTGTCCATCATATTCATCATCACTCTGGTCATGGTTATTGTCAGCATATTCCATGTCATAAGAAACCGACATATCCATTTCCATATCCATGTCGCTCAACGAATTAGTCATTTTATTCCTGTCTTCGCCGTGTGTTTGAGTATAATGACTTCCACTACCGTCGTGATTATAGGGTGTGATTGTTGCCGATGTGTCATTTCGTACCAATCGCTTTGGCCGCCCGCTAATATCCTCATCGTCTCCCTCCTCCATAGTAGGGAGGCCTCTGCCTCTAAAACGTTCATCCATGGATGATTCATCCACACTAGATTTAAGTAAGTAAACATAGAATTTCGAGCTGTAGAGACTACGAACATGAACTTACAAGGTAAATCCTTGGAAATTGGCCTGCATACTAGGTGACAATGGTGTAGAAGCTGGCATATATCTACCACTTTGGAAGACACTAGTAGATGCATTGGTAAACTCCGGATCAAAATTAGAAGTGTCGGTCTCAGATGTCAGATGAGGTTTAAAAGGCGGAGGAACCTTTTTCTGAACTAATAAGTCCCAGTCTATATCGGCAAAAAATGAATGTGACTTCAGTTCACGAGCATCTTCAATTGCTCCCAGTCTATGTCTTGGATTCCGATTCAGTAATCCCTTCACAAAATTTCGGCCCTCTGCAGATAAGGCATCTTTCGGAAAGCGAACTTTTCCGAAGGCAATATTTTTGTACATTTGCTGGGTGTCTTCAGCGTAAAATGGTGACCATCCGCAGCACATTTCAAATATCAAGACACCCAAAGACCAAAAATCTACCATTTTAGTATATCCTTGATCATCGAGAAGAACTTCTGGTGCCAAATACTCTGTAGTACCACAAAAAGTGTTGGTAGTGGCATTTGACGATAAATTGGCTTTCGAAAGTCCGAAGTCACAGAGAGCAATGTGACCATTAGCATCCAACAAGATGTTTTCTGGCTTTAGATCTCTATAAACAATATCGTGAATATGAAGATGCTCGAGAGCCAAAATTAGTTCGGCGATGTAGAATTTTGCTCGAGATTCGGAAAATCGGCCTTCTTTTTGCAAATGCCAGAATAGCTCACCTCCAGACATGTAGTCTGTTACTAAATATAAGTCTGTCGGAGTTTGAAAAGAGAACTTTAGACCAACTATGAATGGTGAATCAGTAGTCGCGGTACGAACCAAAATATTTCGCTCGCCAATCGTGTGAGCCACCTCTTTCTTTTGAACAATAACCTTTTTCGATAAAACTTTCATAGCGTATATTCTTTTCGTGTCTTTCTTTTGTACTTGGTACACTTGACCAAATGTTCCTTTGCCAACTAATCTAAGAATCTCAAAATCATCTGGCCCATAGTGCTTCTTGCTGATCTGCTCAAACAGCATTTGCAAACGTACCTCCCCAGTCACCTTTTCACCTTTTACTCGAGGGAGAAGCTTATACCATTTATCTTCCACCTGATCTCGCTTCAAAGCTGGCCGAATCCGAAAATGGCCAAGAAAACTGTCATCATTTCGTTGATCGTAGATGCTGACATCAATTTCGGAATGATCACCCAGCACATCAAATACGGCTTCATGCTTCCAACTCGGATTAGACCCATAGTTATTGGTCGTAGCTCTGGTTTTGAGATCGAGCAGATTGGTTGTGGAGCTCTGACGTGACTTAGAAGGGATGGCAATACTGGAAATACCATTCATTGCTGAGATAGGCTCATGCCTAGATTCATTGCTTACATTAAGTGTGCTAGTTCGTGAACCATCGTTAGAGCTTGTTCCAACGTGATTGCTGATGATACTGTTTGATTGCGAGGTATTGGTCGAAAAGCTAGGACCGGATGTTATAAACTCGGTAGACTCGAATGTACAAACCACATACGGAAAAGATTCGGATGAAGTTACTGACAGATCGCGTGCCTGCATAATCTTGACAATAAGTCTGCCCTTAGGCGGACTGACTGCACTTTCAGGTGAAGTGACATGCCCATAATCTGTGATCGACGACATTGACATGTCGATTTGTCGTGAGTCAGATAAAGATGAATCTTTCTGACTGTGCGAAAAAGAAGTAGAAGACGTAGAAGATATTACAGCCATTGCCGTTTCCACATGAACCTCTTGGAGCGCCGAAGCCATTGGAGTAGAAGTCTTTTGCTCCTATATACCTTATTAGTATGTCGGATAACTCACTAAAGGATGTATGAGAAAAGCATACTGAAGGATACACATGTAAGAGAGCTGGAAGCCGTTTATCAGTCAAGTCGGGATGTGGAGTCACCTGCCCTGAAGACGAGTCGTCAATCTCTTGGTTTCTATTTCATGTGAGCAGATTCACCATTTAATTCACCAGAAACAAGAGACGGTAGCAAACGTCAAGCGATTAAAATAAACCATTGTTTTTTCCAGCTCAAGATTGAAAGCAAACAGAAATAAAAGTAGAACCTGTGAAACGTACCTCAGGAGTGTCGAAGGCGCGAGCGAACTTCTTAGTCCCTTGAGCAGATCTTTATCATGCGAGACGTTGTCCGCACTTGAAGTCTTGCACGACTGCCGTGACGAAAAAAAAGGAAATTTTGAGGACGCTGGTACTCGCTGCTGAGTAGCGTCCGTCGATGCCTGCTCAACAGGCAGAATTGCAGCATTTGGAGCCGAATGTTCTAAATTACCACTATTCCCATTTGCGTCAGAATTCGCCGAATTTCCGGTATGAAAAGGCGAAGAGAAATGAAAAAGTGATTTAGCAAACTCTGCCATGATGCTTCAAAGAAACAATTAAAGAAATGGAGAAAAAAAAAGACCGACAGAACCAATGAATACGAGAAACTTTAATATCTGGTGAAAGGATTAAAGAACTGCATATACAGACGAGACAGAGACACCTTAAATTAAAAAGGATATCGTTAAAGACAAGTAAGCAAGCGATGTAACACGACACATGTGAATATCAAAAAAGTTAACGCAAAATGTAGAAGCGATGGCTGGAGCTGTTGGACGTTATCAACAGAATAATAGAAAGTAGAGACGCTCGTTTCGGTGCAAAAGAGATTGGCGAGGTGCAAAACCATGAGCCGGAGGAGCGAAAAGCGTCAATCGAGGCACCGAACCCAGGTTTTTTGGCTTTACGTCGTAGCTGCGAATTTTGATTCGATTTTTTCATTTGTCGTGCTAGGCCCCTTTCTAGCTCAGGGTAAGTTGTAGGACTCGGCTCGCTATCTTTCACAGTGCCTTTAGCCACAAAATGCGAATCTGGGTCTTAATTTTCTGTACTCGTAGGTCCCAATCCCTTGAGGTTTAAATTGGTTCGAGTTGATTTGGTTCCCGACAATAAAATACAGACCGAACTATGACTGGCACCATATATTTCGGATCATTTGTCGTTACTAAGCAGGTCTTCTATGTATGCAGCTGTGGTCATTTTTGTCTTAATGCTTGAGTCATTTCCACATAATTAACGGGAGTTATTCACACAGAAATCGGTGCATTCTTTTGCATTGGTCAACCTCAAACCACTGCTTCCAGGTCATGTATATGATACGATTACTGCTGTTAAATTCACCGCAATGTTGATCTGACAATTTACGCGTACTAGGTCCTCGTATGTCCTTACCGCATTGTGTCGAGGATAAAAGACCTTACTCCGGAGGAAGTGACGGATTTCTTCTTAACGGTTCAGAGGGTATCGACAGTCATAGAAAATGCTTACAACGGTCATTCCATGAATATTGCAATTCAAGATGGTCCCCTAGCTGGGCAATCTATTCCACACGTACGCATTAATTTTTGCTTTAATACCGCATCTAACATTTACAGGTCCATTGTCACATAATTCCTCGCCAGCTTGACGATTTACCGAATGTCGACGATGTATACACTCTTTTAACTTGTAAGGATGCCGACATAGAGCTGTCATTTGAGCAACTCAAATCATTAAATGCCAAAACCCTTGCTCCCGATATTCCCGACTCTATGCGAAGTCCTAGATCAGAAGATGACATGGCTGAGGAAGCACAAATGTTGGCATCAAAGTTTGCGAAGGAGAAACTATAGAACCACTCTTCGCGTTGAAGCTATACCGAATGCTTTCAAGATTCCTATCTTGCTGTTATCCTTTGGCACAAATCATTCAAGCACGACTGCTTTACACGATAGAGTACAGTAGAGAAACTTGCATTTCAAGGCTTTACAGGGACAGCATCGGTTTTCATTTCAGGGTTTTGGCACGCAAGTTGGTCCTGCTTAAGTCTTTATTGTTAACTTAACAAAGTGATGTTTGGTTGGCATGCTTTAATTATTCATTATTTTAGATTAATTAAATATTCAATAGAAACGCCCCAATTTGGAAAGGGCTCTAACTTGGTATTCTATCATTTTGGATGAAATAAAAATTTTTGCCCAGTCTTCACTCTTTTGTCGTTCGGATTTGATCCAAACCGTTCCCATCACAATCTTCCTCTTAAATTTAGATTTTGAACACATGTCCCAACTCCCAATTGTATATTCCGACAATCGCTCATCAACAGCCGAACTTCTCCACAATATCTTATATCTCATCATATCTGATCGTATCCAAAACAAAAAGCTCTATGGATTATTTGAGCGATGACATACCTCCGGATCTTGTTGATGTGACTTCGGGAGGGTTGAAGGATGAAGGACACACACTAGAAAGCGTAGGTTCTCGCTCGTTAGATATCAAAAATTCCAATGTAAGTTTCAAAATACTGACTCATAAACAGATACCGTATAAAGTACCTTTGACAATTGTTACCGGATACCTTGGATCAGGCAAATCGTATGGCATCATTCTACCTGTCAGTGTCTTGGTTTTTCTCGCTTGTTTTTCTGACTACTGGTGTGCTAGAACATTACTGAAAAGTATTATCAACAATACAAACAAAAAGATAGCTGTCATTATGAATGGTTAGATATTTTGATAGGTTGAGAAGTTAAGATGTCACGACAGTGGCTTTTGTTAATAGTAAGCACTAACTGGTTTCTTAGAATTTGGAGATTGTATACATTCCCGGCATTTTAAAGATTTTCACATTTTGACAACTCATTCTAAATTTTCCTAGCTGCCGATATAGAGAAGTCAATGGCTATTCATGATGGCGGAAAAACGTCGACGGAATGGCTCGAGGTAGGAAATGGCTGCCTATGTTGTTCTGTGAAGTATGTAAGTAGATAAGGATTGTTTATAGTCGCTAACACTTTATTGCTTAGGGATAACGGAGTTGCTGCCATCGAATCCCTGATGGAAAAAAAGGGAAAGTTTGATTACATCTTACTAGAGACTACTGGTCTAGCAGACCCAGGTAATTGATATCCGATCTGACAGTTTGGTCTAATAGTTGACTTGATTCAGGGCCTATTGCAAATATGTTTTGGCTTGATTCACAGCTAGCATCAACAATATACCTCGATGGCATCATAACAGTTCTGGATAGCTTGAACATTTTGACAAATATTGAAGACACTACAGTGGACGTGGACCATCAAGATCAGGAAGACCCCGTGAATGGGGAGAGATCTAATCAGCTGCAGCCCACGTCTCTAGCTTGCATACAGATATCTCACGCAGATATAATAATTCTAAACAAAACCGATCTCCTTGATAAGAGATATAATGACATATACAAAAAACAACTTGTACAGAAAATTAAAGGCATGAATAGTGTAGCAAAGTTAATTGAGACAACCTACGGAAATGTAAATGATATAAGCGAAATTCTCGATTTAGCAGCATTTGAGAATGATACATCAAGATGGCAAGACATCAATCCTAATACGTGGTTTCATGATCATGTTCGTTATTTCAAATATAGAAAATATTTCAGTCTTTTCCTACTAATGCTCTTAGCGAATTTCAACGATCTCACTGTCATTGCCATGTCTTTCGGCTTCTCAATTCACTCAGCTTGACCGATGGTTTCAACAAATACTATGGGAAGGAAAAGTTGAAGATCACATCTTAGAAGTACATAGACTCAAAGGCTTAGTCGCTTTGCACTCTGGAGAGTTGTACGTTGTTCAGGGTGTGAGAGATACCTACGAAAGCATATTGATTGAATCCTTGAATTGTCGTCGCGAAGGCAAAATAATATTGATTGGCAAAGGACTAGATGAAAGCATGTTATCGCGGAGCCTAGACCAGTATATTCATATGCTACAACTATGATGGAGAGTTACCGAATGGACTTGCCAAATGCGGTTGTTACAACTAGGCGTTTATTTACTGCATCTACTTCTACTAGAACCATATTCGAATATTTGTATATATAATTAATGATTAACAAACTATTCTTTGTGACATCTTGAGGCAGCATTGATATCGTAATATTTAAATAGCTTATGCAAACCAAGTATATACACCAAACGAGCAATAAGAGGTAGTTCATTTAGGCATAGAATGAAACCGTCTTTGATTTTCGAGCTTGCACTTCCGTGGTAGCTTCAACAAAATCTTCGTGCCGTATTTTAGACTGTCCATTTCTCAAAGCGATCATCCCCGCTTCCACAGCAACAGCCTTCAACTGAGCACCATTGAACTCGTCAGTGCTTCGAGCTAATTCCTGCCAATTGATAGCATCGTCAACAGTCATCTTTCGTGAGTGAATTCTTAATATACCAGCTCTAATAAAAGAATAATATTAGCGGATACATTTGCATTAAAATCTCTAGGATAATATACCTAGCCTCCTCATTTGGAAGAGGAAATTCAATCTTTCGATCCAATCGACCGCTGCGCAACAAGGCAGGATCTAGGACATCAACACGATTTGTAGCAGCTAATACTTTCACTCTATCATCGCTACTGAAGCCATCAAGTTGATTCAGGAGTTCAAGCATTGTACGCTGAACTTCACGATCACCAGACTTATCTGAATCAAATCTTTTCGTTCCCACGGCATCTAGCTCATCAATGAAGATAATAGCAGGAGCCTTTTCTTTGGCTAAAGAAAAAGCATCTCGGACTAGTTTAGCACCATCACCAATAAACATTTGTACGAGCTGAGGGCCCGCAAGCTTCAAAAAGGTTGCATTGGTTTGCGCTGCACAAGCACGAGCTAAGAGCGTCTTTCCCGTCCCTGGAGGTCCATACATCAGAGCTCCTAAAACAGAATCAGATCTCAAAACATAACAGGTCTCCTATGAAGTGGATGAAATTAAATACCTTTCGGAGGTTTTATCCCTAGCTTCTTGAACTTTTCTGCCTGTTTCATAGGAAGTACTATAGCTTCCACAAGTTCTTCAATCTGTTTGTCTAGACCACCAATATCCGCGTATGTCTCTGTGGGTTTCTCGTCAACCTCCATCGCCTTCACCCTGCTATCATATTCAGCTGGCAGCGTGTCTAGAACTAAATACGAATCCTTATTGACACCTATCAAATCGCCAGGCTTCAACTTCTCCGAATCGACTAAGCCGATGAGTGGCAAGAAAATAGTTTGCCGCGTTGAGGTCTTGATCACCGCCGACTTGCCAACTCTCGTAGCATCTAAATCAACGTTCGAACCTTCCTCTAGATCTTCGGCACTAGGACCCATATCCAGGATTTCCACAACGTTGCCTACAAGGTAAGGAAGTTGCTTGTTGTTCTCGATTTTTTCTTGGTTATCCTTGATCCGAGACATCATTGTAGATTTCTCATGAGTTAATCGTTGAAACTCTGATCGTAGGACCTTTACCTCATTTTCAAGTAGACGACGTCGATTACTTATGTCTTGTGTAGATGCGTTCAATATTTCCTCGTCTATTCCGTCGGCTTCTTGTTGGTCCTTAGGAGCATCAGTCATTTCAGCATCATTCTGTCGCTCCTGCTGCTCTAGGGCTTCAAGGTCCTCTAATGTCGACATAATGTTACTATAAGTGTGATGAAAATAGATTAAAAGCGATAACTTAATGTTGGTTTTGGATGATAGAATAATGTCTGTGAGAGCAATGATGGAGCGTGAGGACGTTGTGACTCTGAAAGCTTCAATCATACCACATCGAGAGTCCGCAGAAAGGCAATTTCAGATTATGTGAGCAATTCTACTTTGCTCTATCCTCCACTGAACATTAAATCGTCACAAACAGACTCATTTAGGTTATCATCATGTCAGATACTACTGCTTTATTAACTTTCAAAGCTGGAAAGGTGGATTTTAATCCTCCATCAAAGACCCTTTCTCCAATGCCTGCGAAAGGTAAGGTTACACTTGCGCGCTACAACGATGAAGAAACCCCGCTGCTGTCGTTTCTATGGGAAGCGCGAGGATCATCAAAGAACGATCTATCTTCAGAATCGGATGAATTGACCATATTTCCCGGCGAGGCAGAATGGCTTCCTGTCACGCAGTGTACTACTGGACGAGTTTTCGTGTTGAAGTTCAATAGTTCCAGCCAGAGAATCTTCTTTTGGCTGCAGAATGCACCCAACTCAGCAACCTTGAATGAGTTGAGTCCTGCAGACAAAAAGATTGCAAAGCGTATCAACGCACTTTTACAGGACGTCTATGCACCAGAGGACAATGATGATGACGAGGAGGTGGTGCCAAATCAAAGCGCTTTGGGAGACACTGAAATGGCTGATTCGATCAGTGCTGAGCAAGCGCCTACGCAGTAAGTCATTCTCTGTTTTTGTTATCATTTATGTATACTGTTCGATCTCTGTTTGCAGAAAAAGAGATTTATTTTTTCCTCGGATTTCTGTATTTCTCTATTGAAGTTCATTTGATGTTGGCCTAGAAATCTGTTACCATTTATCTCTTACAAAGCAATTTCGTCCGGGTTCGTCAATCCTGCTTGTGGATATCTATTTGCATTAATGGAACATAGAAACAGAGCTGCTGCTTGGTTGAATGCTCTGTATCTCGTCGTGTGTACTTCGTGGCATTTTTCCCTGCAGGATATTTCTAAAAATTGTCTTTAATTTTTTTTGATATTTGTCATCAGCATATATTAATATACATATTTTCAATGAAGAGATCATGCGCAAGTAAATATGCCGCGGCCAAGTGACACTCCTTCAGACATTTCACTAGGCGGCGATATTTTGCAACGAGACTCTAGTCGAATACTTACTATTTCCGATATATTTCCTCGAAAAAGCATGATATCATATGTTAGCTCGTTATCTGATTCTGATCCGGTACTTTTACAACTTTGCCAACTGTTGCCTGAAGATTTCTCTCGCACAAAGGAGCATCTACTCACTGTGCTCCAGTCCCCACAATTTGCTCAGGGTATTGATGGCCTGAGCACCGTGCTACGGAGTGGTGCAGATATAGATATTGGACAAATTGTTGCACGTGAAATGGGATACCCTTACCGAGGGGAGGGGGTCGCAGGATTGTTAAGAGGACTCAGAGATCTACTGCGAGAAGAGCAGACCGGGCAAGAAGATAATCAGGATAATGAAAATCAGCACAACAGCAACGACATGCAAGAATGAATTATCTAGCTTCATCGCTATTAGAAGATATAATATACAACTCATTCAACTCGATCTAGGTCAGTATCAAAAAGCAACTAACTCCCATACACCTTTGTACCTTTGTTACAATGTTAAAGAAATCTCACAAAGCGTCGATAGTCAAGAAATATCATATATAATACAACGGGACTCAGCTCTAAGAAAAGCAAAATTCAATGTACAATACAAAACGTGAGAGTGTGTACTGCCAGCTTTGAAGTGTAAATACTTCGACATCTACCCCGTTTTTCTGGTTTTATTGAACAAATGGTCTAGAGCGGCATAGTTTATCTTTTTTGATAGCGCCTTCTTTTGCAACATAGCCTTTGCACTCTCAGCGGGAGTTTCCGGTAGATTTTCCATGCTAGAGTCCTTGGGCTTATTTCTTTTGCGTCTCACCGGAACTCTGACTATTCCATTCTTTTGATCCTCTTCCAACTTTAGGCGCTTCTGCTCTTGCTCCATCAGATAATCCTGATTCAGTCCCATCCATACTCTTGATTTGATTTCTACCTCTTGCTCAGATAGCATAAAAGAATGAATCTCGTCGTCATCCACATCTGACAAGTGGTCGGAGTCATCATCCATATATAAGGGTCTTTTTTTGGAATCAGCATTCTCGGATTCAGCTTGTTCCGAAATTTTCATAAAGTGCGAGTCGACCAAAGTTGCGTCCAAATCCTGCTCAACCTCTGCATCTAGACTGTCATCGGTAGTTTGCTTTTCGAGAGAAGCCTTTCGCCTTTGATCTTGTAACATCTCTCGTTCGCGCTGCTCTTCCATCTCACGTCTTCTATGCTTAGTGAAAGATGGAGGATCGGCTTCAGATTCAATTTTCGTGCCTCTAAAATCTTCCACTGTCAGAGCACCAGCGGCCGTGAGCCTGAATTCATCCAGTCGTCTCTGAATGGTATCCTCGGCCACTTTCGCAACATGAACAATTTCGGCTTTGCTTCTCCGAAAGTTATTCATACGAGCAGCCACTAAAAGACAGGCACCTGCAACGCCAGCCGGCCGTCGGCCTAAATGAAGCCAATCTTTACCCATTCGCTGAACAAGCCTTACTGCATCATTCATCACCTTTCGAGTTTCTGAGCCAAATTCAAGTTTGACCGCAAATCGTTGGATATAAATGGAGGGATCAATATATGGTATATTTTTTATTTGTAGAACCTTTACAAGCTTCAAATATGTCGCACCAATTGCAAAGACACTCACTTGTAGCAAATCTGCAAAATCGATGAGCATATGTGTCGTAGAGTTCTTTCGGCATGAAACGTACAAGCAAGCAGCTACAACATATTGAGACCGTCGTCCTTGCACGAAATTATGAGTAACAGCTAGTTGAAACCATCTGTCGGCTTCATCACCGATAAATTCAGGGAGCTGAAGAGCCGCAGCCAAATTCATTATTCGTCGCTTGCCTATTAAATTGTGAGCAGATCAATATTACAGGCCAATTTCTGAAAAACCCTTACCATTTGCCAGCGTCTGTTCTCGGCTTTCCCATGAGCCGTTTTTTCGCAAACCACCACCGCGAGCATAAGCTAGACAAAATAACATCAGTATTGACCCCGGAAAAGAATTCTAACAGCTTCAATAATTGTTATTGGAGTAATACCTTGATCAGCACCAACGTAGCTTCCTTGAACAACCGCAGCTCCACTGGCCGCCTCCCCAAAGGTAATCTCAGACACGATTTGAGACTCCTCAAGGACTCTACCACAGTTCGAACATACAAGGTCTCCGGCGGCATTGTCTTGCTCAAATGAGCTTCCATTACACTGAGGACATACAGCCTTTGGCGGCATCTTCCCCAAAAACCCTCTTTTGTTGAACAACAATCTCCAAAAATGTAGACTAGTGTCCGCTGACTGCTCAGCGCTTAGGAATGGAATGTAAACGTGTAGTGAGTGGTAAGAATAAGCAAACAGACGTCTGAAACCTTAGGTAGACTGTAGCCGCGGACGACAAAACACAGCTCAGCAACTTAATATTCGCCAAGAAATATCCGCGACAGCACAAGTCTATAATGCACTGCTTTAGTTGAACTAACAAGGCTCAGCTTGCTTTTAAGACTTCGAATTTCTGATTAATTCAGACGGATCAACAAATGGGACATGAAATTTGATTTGCCACAACGTCAGATTGAGAGAATAAATTAATATGAAATTAAAGGGCATCTGGTGTAGTTGGTTATCACATCCGCTTAGCATGCGGGAGGTCCCCGGTTCGATTCCGGAGTTGTCCAATTTTTTAACCTATTGCTTACTGTCTTTTTACTTCATGGCGATATTTTAAGCTAAAATTTTCAATAACGCTATTGATAACTTGTTAAATTTAGTCAAATTGTATAAAGATTAGTATTTATTGAGATTCCATTTAGTTGATGGGATCATGATGAACGAAACTTTATAAAGGTTAAATATATTCTTCATGAACATGTTATAATGAATAAATATACACATAATTCTTACAACGCAAAGCACCGCTATTAAACAGTTCAGTTTATTCCGCTTATGCTATAGCCTGATAATACAAAACGTACTCTTTCTTCACTTTTTCCCAAGCGTTCGGATCAAAGAACGTATACACTCCTCTCTCATAATGCATATTCTGCTGTAAAGTCTCACTACCAGGCTCCTTGGTCAGCCAAAGTTTGAGTTCCTTGTGATATCTCCAGTTTCGATTTGTTAATTCAGTCGCGGCGGCCTCCTGCAGAACATCTCTTGGCATCGAATAAAAAATATAAAATAAAGTCTCTTCGGAAAAATTGGAAATTTTCGTTTGCTGAGGAAGTGCAGAGGGAACGTTGTAGCAGGAAGGTATGAAAAATTCGGGTTCTACCTTGGCATTGGAAGCCTCAGCCCAAGGTGATGCGAACATTGAACTAAGAGGCTCAGCATCGGATTGATTTAGATTTAGGCCGAGAGTTGTGAGGTCATTACCAAGTGCAAGCATTCCAAGGTCGTTATTCTCCATGCGAATTACGCCCAGCAGTCCAGGAAGACCATACGGAAATTCCTTGACTTGGCTTGGACTACTACCAACGCTAGATTGTTCCTCAATACTGTCATGACCGCCTGGCTCCGTATTGGCTTCCTTATCGTCTTTACTTTTTGAGTCATTTTCTCCTGCTTTATCGTCCAGCCTATTGCTCTGTCGATGTGGACTTTGCGTAGAGTCATGATCTGAACCTTGCTGCTGTGAATTAGGTAACTGATGCGGTTGTTGCACGCCAAGATGCGAATGCTCCAAGTGATCTATCTGAAGCCTATCGGATTGTTCTCGGGAGGCTTGCATCTGCTGCTGAGGTTGCTGGTGGAGTTGCTGAGGTGTTTGTTGCAAAGAAATGTTGGGATGCACCGCCATTGAATGTCCACTTAGCCCAGGAGGACCAGCTTGCATAGACGGAACAGGAGACCGCGTACTCGCACGAGCGTAATTTTGCAGTTGCAACGGTCCATTGGAATTGAAATTATTCGAAGAGTTAGTCCCAGAGCCGAGAGCCGGAAATTCATTCAGATCAAGTTGAATGGGAGTCTGTTGATGTTGCTGATGATGCGGCTGTTGATGTTGCGACGGAGAATTCAAACCCAAAGGATTTGACATATATCCGCCTGCACCATATTGAGAACCCGCTACACGTCCTTGTAGTGCAGCTTGCTGCTGCTGTAACGATTGAGAATTCATTCCGGAAGTATTAGAGCTATTGAGACCCCACAAAGGCACCGGACCTAGCACATTAGATTGGATGTGGGTTCTCAGTCCACAATTTGGGTTGATATTATACTATCCACAAAATCATACCAGTCTTTCCATTTTGAGGACGATTATTACTGGATATAGAATTAGGAGGCGTATTTCTATTATTCAGTGATGTTACCATCGTCGGAAAACCAACAGGTCGACTTTGCGAAAATTGGCCTGTCATTCATTTATCAGTTCCATCAATGAGCATCACAAAGACCAACATGAGACTATACAAACCTGAGCGATTCATGATCTGTATTTCAACAAAGTAGAAGAATATATAAATAGACTTCTTAAATTGTAAGATAACCCAGTTTAATGCGACAACGAAAAAGTTGCAGATGCGCTCCTCTTGCTGGGGTTAGGGGTGTCCGCTAGCCATTCGCGTGGTCGCTTCAACCTTTTTGCGACCCGGAACACACCTTGCAAGATCTATGTAGTTGGAGTTAGGTCATCTATTTGTTTCTACATATACCAGACGGATCTGTCTATATTCTTGGAGAAATACGTCGCATCTCATAATGACCGATAATACTGAACTATTTTGTACCCTTGTGAAGAAACATGCTGAAGGAAGTGGGATTCGCTCTACAGGGACTCAGCTTAAGCTATCTTCTTCACGATCTCGTCATGGAACTACGGGCCATGACGATTACATATCTGAGGCACGAATGATTGTAAGTGATTAAGTTCTAGAGCAATTTTCGAATTGAATTATGTTGGAAAGTCTACTAACAATGGGCTAGTATCGACACGTAAAAGATCTGAAAGGCTTCCTTCTGAATATTCGACATGTATACTTATCAACTTCTATGCGCAATCAAAATCTATCTAAAGTTCAAGGAATGCTGAGCGGGCACAATAGGGTTGAACAGGCAATTCGTAACAGTAGACAAATCAAGTATTTAACAGATAAGCAGAGAGACGAGATTGATTTCGAAGCAAAAGTTATTATTCAGCAGGCTATTCGCAGGGTTCGGAACTTGGAACAATTAGAAACAGGTTTATCACTTGATGTAGCTGGTTATTCCTGAACGAACACTAATAAAGCTTAGTACGTTCGAAAAAATTTGAGTCGGCATCCACGTTATCAAAATTTATTCGCGATCCTAAGGAACAAAAAATAAGTGATACTCTTTCATTGCATCGGAAGGGGGTAACTCAATTTTTAAATCAGAAGCTCAAGGAGATCTCAGATATGCAAACAGAACAACAAGAGATCAGATTGCTCAGGCAAAGAGAAAAAACCAAGAGGTATGATTTAGTGTTAGATATATGCTTATAATCATGAAAATTTGGAGCTAATCAGAAAATAGCGCTCTAAATAAGTTACCTACCCAGTCGATAAACATTCAAAAAATATCGGCTACGACAGAAGACAATGGGAATCTGGAAACAAATATGTCTGCACAAATGCTGCAAGAACTTCAGACCGAGAATAATGCACTGTTAGAGGAGTTTGAATCTACGTTGGACAAAGCGAGAGAAGCAGAGAAGGCGCTTTATGGAATTTCGTCATTGCAAAGTGAACTCGCGGCACACCTTATCTCGCAGTCCGAACAAGCACATCAGCTGTTTGATGATGCGGTACAGGCAAGTTCCGACGTGTCGCATGCGAACGAACACTTGCAAAATGCCAGAAAAAAAAACAGAATGGCTGCTCGAATGATAATATTCATGGCTCTATTTTCCGCTTTTTTTCTCTTGTTCTGCGACTATATCTCTCGATGATTCAGCGTTGTTCGAAGACAGAAAGCATTGGAAGCTTTGCGATACCGATATTAAGATCCCAAATGTTATTAAAATACTGATATAACAGAGGTACGCCTCCGAGGGTACAACATATTACTTGATAATGCTTTCGATATGAAAGGCAAATTCAATAAAAGTCAGAGATGAGGAACATCTGCACATTATCAGAATCGATGTGAATACTTGGCTGACTGGATGGATCTTGAGTGATAGCTAACACAATTTATTATATCTCTGTCCTCGATTTGTTATTGTTTGCTGCGATCGGCCGCATTATCCCCTTGAGTCTAACAACCTTGGAATGTTTTTGCGACCAGCTGGATAAATTTACGTACGACTATGACATCTCAACCCTTCGTAATTAGAAGGTAGGAAACAACAGCATGCAAAACTCCAGTCTGTCCACTTTTAACCGATACAATGTCTTGCACTTTTAGCAATTGCACAAGATATGGCTTATACTAGGGTGAAACTAACAAAAGATAATTATCAACGATTATCAGACTTCGTCAAGTGCAATCGTAGAATCGCTGAATCTCAGAAAACTCCATTGATCATGTGATTGTGCGTGGCTTGTGTGAATAATCATTACATATTCTTCACATAGTGGAGTAGTAGGAGAACAGGGCGTTCTGAATAATCATTGGCATCAACTCAGTCGAAAAATTTGGGAAAGCAAGTTGTGCTTGAGATCTGATTTTCGTGATAAGCTGCTCGCGTAAGCATCATGCTATTTTGTTAGGCATAATACAATCGAAGGTAGGGTAATATTACGAGACCGAACAGGCGTAACGTCCGGATTGATCCGGTTATTGCATTTCCGTTAAGCCATATGTTGCCGTAAGCTCCGAAATGCGAATCAAAAATGGACTCCACATTTTGCCACGTTTGACACGATTAGGCCAGACTGTCACCATAACAGCCAAACATTGGCATGTCGATCAACTGACCGAGGTAGGTAGAAGTGTAAATGAGTTAAATGCGAATCAAATTTGTTCGGTTGCCGTAATTGCCATCAATGTTGCCTGGTAAACGAATAGACGAGAAAGAACAGGGTCCTATCCGAGTTTTCCCGAGATCGTTAGGACTTAAAATGGAAATGTAGGCCGTTGTATGTTCCGGCGAATTGCATGAAATTACGTAGTTTGTATGTGAATACAAAAAAAAAAACTAAGGCGGGCAAGCCAATGAAATTAGTCGGGTTTATTGGTACACAGTCCATTTTGTCCGCATACATAGGATCATGTAGGTATCTTTAGTACCGAAATCGAGGAGGAGGATATCTGCGAATGATGTGTCAGCTTTTATCCGTCCTGAAATATCTCGGAGATCTTGGGCTTGGGCCATTGAGCCATTCAGCGAATTTATAGTTGAACACCATTTTGACTTTGTCGTAACAAAAAAAAAATTTATAAAAAAACTAGTGTCGCCGGCGTTACACACTTTCTATTTCTTTGTGCTATTAATCTACTTTTTTTGCTGTTTTATACAAAAAGCTTTCTGAAAGTTTTATAATTAGCTGTATATAATTAACAAATCTAATTACTCTGCTTAACAATGTCTTTCGCTCCTGGTACGTATTGCAAGCTTTATTTTTTGGCTTTAGGTTCTTGGATCGCGGATGTGTCGAGAATTGATAATCATTGAATTAACTAACGCTCTTGTCAACAGGTGACGCTAATAAAGGTGCTTCACTTTTCAAGACTAGATGTCTTCAGTGCCATACTGTAGGTTTTCCAGAATTTTTTTCATGGCCTTGCAGAAGCACTGACAATTATTTTCATATAGACTGAGCAAGGTGGCCCCCATAAGGTTGGTCCTAACCTCCACGGTGTCTTCGGAAGAACATCTGGAAATGCTGAAGGATATTCCTACTCCGAGGCCAATAAAAAGAAGGGCGTCGAGTGGTCTGAGCAGACTATGTTCGAGTACTTGGAGAACCCCAAAAAGTACATTCCTGGAACCAAGATGGCCTTCGCCGGTTTGAAGAAGCCTAAGGATCGATGCGATTTGATCACGTAAGTAGTTCCATATCTCCGCACTTTCGACAATTGACCAATGGCTAATTTATTATCTATAGTCATCTGAAGGAGGCATGCAGTTAAAGTATTTTGCATGTTAACTTTTATGTACATTTAACTTTTAAACTCCCTTAATCGAATTAGAATTTTTTTTTTTTTTCATTCTGCTATTCTCACTATATCATACTATAAATTGAAGTAAAGATTTTGAAATTATTTGGTATTCATTCAACACAATTAAAACTCGTACACTCTCACTCCAGTGAACTTTCACATTAAATTTAGCCGTACGTCTTCAACGACAAGTAAACAGCCACAAAAAAAACTTAATTACATGACTTAACGCTCAGTTTTGAAATGCAATGTAAAAGCTTTATCTAAATGTCAGCAGCAGCAACGCTTAAAGCTGTCTCCACATCTTCGAACACACTTTGCAGTAGTTTTGTTCCTCGCTCAATAGCCGACAACTTGAGTGCTCGTCGTTGTCTGACCCCTGTAGGAGAGTTGACAACTTTGAGAGAAAGCAGCTTGTCTTGGTGCCAGGTTGCAACAAGTCCACCTTGGGAGACCTGCTCTTCTTCTGCAGCTGGATCGACAAAAATGTTCTTACCTACAACGACTACCATCAAAATAATAGGAGGCTTCCAGCCTATACCAAATTTGTCATTAGAACAGAGAGGAAACGAGTCAGCCCAGTCGTCCGAAAATTGTGGTATGTCTTCTGCTGTCTCCTCTGTGTCATCTTCAGCCGTAGAAAGCAACTTTGGCAGCAAGGTATCTTTCATGGCAAGATAGATAGCCATAGAGAAAAGTCCGAGTGGATGCGAAGTATGAGATAGAATGATACCATCTATGAATAACTTGTAGCTGTATCTCGCTGTTAGCCGCAGTCTCTCGACTGGTAAGGTCTTTACGAGCGCAGAATGAACAGAGGTTGTAAGGAATGAAGATAAAGAATCATCCCCTGATCCAGTGCCAGTCGAAGAACCAGATCCACTGGCAATAGTTGCCGTCACATCTACATTCGTATTAATATCAGGAGAAATGTTTTTGACAATGTCGACTTTCACCGCTACTATACACTCGCCGCCATCAGATGTGCGAATGCGCGAGGAGCCGTTGGCGGAGGGAAGAAAGGAAGTAGTCGAGTCCAACGGCCTGAATGCTGTAGGGGCACGACCATCTGGTCGAATTGGCGGATCGGAGCACAACGAGTTCAGAAGATACGATTCTTCTGAAATAGATAGATGCATTTTATTTATACATTAGCATATATCTGTGTATACATATTATTTTTATTTATTTGCGCTTAACCGTAAAGCTGTGCTTCATGAGTTATGCGCTGCGACGGTAGTCAAAATGTATATTTTTTCTTGTTTATGTCAGACGTTGACTTATACTAGTCCCGATATAACGATATTCGATATAACGAAAAATATCTGTAAAAATAGACAAGCGATAACTTCAACCGGATGGAGCGATTCACAATTGAATCACTCCACTTCTTTAAATACAATGTGCTCGACTTAAGACAAAACCGAGCAGGACGCTCATCATTCTCGCGGTACCCGTTTAGAATGTGAATGAAATTTAGGCATGCTAGAACATCTCTGTTCCACAGCCTGCTTTTGCCAGGCAAGCAATCCTTGTTTTAGCATTCGAGAAGTCCATGGACTAGCCGCATTTTAAATTGCCTGTCTTTTTTTACCTGTCTTCTCATCTTTCTTTTTGACGTCCTCCTCATTTTCCGTCTGGCCATCCTTTGGATCCTGAATGCAGTCCCACTTCCGCTTTCCTAAACCCGACTTCCTCTTTCTTTGCTTAGTATTCAGAAGTCGAGGGTTTTCGCGGTATTTCGTGGCCTTCACCCTATGATTGCATTTTGGGCACCACTAAGATGTCCGAAACTCGTCAAGGAGCACAACGTCAAAGCCCTTTTTGCGGAACAAGTCCCGGAAGCCTTTCTTGCGACTAGGTGCGTGATACTTCTTCGTGGAGTTATTGTAATTACTCATAAGTATTATCACGTCATCACCAAACTTGCTCCGCAAGGCGTTAGCAAGATTATCGTCTGCCTGCTGTCGCTTTCGATACCTCATCCAACCGGCCTCTCTAAACTCCTTTTTAAAATAAAAAGGGAATAGAAATTCGTTTGCCTGTCCCCGTATCTGTAAGGATGAACGGAATTCTTGCAAATCAACAGCGGCAGTGTTGGTGGACGACAGCTCCGTCAGCCAACTGTGATACTGGGCCCTTAGAGGCCGACTTAGGTCTAGTACGAGACCGCGCTCCATAAGGCAGTATTCTTTCAAACCGCTCTCTCGCCTGTCCTGACAATAGGTATACCGAAACTTCTGTATACCTTGATGCTTTTGTGGTTTCTTCAGCTTCGCAGCCTTTACCAGCTTCTGCCTTTTTTTCCTCCTGGCTCTGTAACGAGCCTTCCTAGCCCTGATTTTGATTTCAGCTAATCGCTCTAAAGTTTTCGACAGTATCATCTGGAACCTCCTCCAGAGTTGGCTTGTTAGTTTCTGGCATGGCTTCATCTGCGAGAACGTCGTCTGCCACGAGACTGGCAAGCTCACCAGAATCGCTAGCCAATGTCGAGAGCTCGCTTAGTATATAGAGGAGGTCTCGATGGTTGGGGTCAATCACTATGACCCGGCCTCTGCTCTCTTCTCGATCTTTTGCAGAAGAATTTCCTAGGCGAGAAAGTATCCGGCAGTAGTGATCTAGTGGAACGAATCCACTAGATCATTAATGCGTTCACAGTTTGGATCTGTGAACACAGTATCTAGTCGGCAGCAAATGGCCGAATAACC